>LPNX010990890.1:3881-127953 GCA_001517045.1 Pseudotsuga menziesii | reverse complement strand
AACTCTAGGTCTTCGTCATCAGGAGGTGCTGAAACAGAACCATACTGTGATAAGGAAGGAAATGGATCCTCCAACGGATCACAAGAGTGACTAGGAACTAGGCAAAAGAAGGGAGACACAAGTTAATGGATAACAGATATAACAGTGATGGGATCAGGTGATAGGTCAAACATTGAGTATAGTCCTTGAACAGTGAGCACGACACAGAGATGACCCAAGGCAGCATACAACGGATAGATAGAACAACTAGAATTATCTGTCATGTAGGAGACATGATCAGAGTCCCCAGGTATAATGGACAAGAGGAGGAGTCAAAACTCAAAGTGATAGCTGAACACAAGTGTATACTGAAACATGGATATTAGAAAGCAAAGAGTGCTATGTTCAAGGATGACAAGCTGCCATTACTGAAAATAAGAGAAAACTTCTTCCTTACCTTCCCTGTTAAGTTTTAACGAGTCCAGGAAAGTAAACTCGGTTCCCTCTTCATTTTTTAACAAGCTTGAAGAGATGGGAAAATAATGCTTGATAGACTGATCCGTGGATTTAATGAGCCCGAACTAGTACATGCTCATGTGGTATTTTCACATTTAGAGAGTCTGAAAATGCCAAAGAAGACTCCAGGGGGGTCCTTTTTCGTCCAATTTAGTCTCCTGAGGCCGAAAAAGTATAAAACAAACCATAAAAGAACTCTCTTAACTTCCGAAGAAGAAAAGGTGAACCTTTTTCGTACTTAGTCAGGAAGGTCCGAAAAAGGTTAAATTACCACCTACCCAACGCTCCTTCCAAAACAGCATAAAATAGCTTGAGTTTTACGAGTGTGAAGGAAAGCAAGATCACTCGGAAAGATCCATTTGGTTACAAGAAATAGGGCTTACAACAATAAACTCGTTGCTTTGTTATTGAGTGTTTAACGAGCATGACAAAGACACAAAGTACACTCGGAATCTTTTTCATGTTTGGGTCCAGAGCACAAAAAGAGAAAACTAAGCTCAAACTGGGTGTTCCTTTTCCGTAAATTTAGTCCCTCAGGTCCGGAAAAGTGATAAACCTATACTTGAGAATACTCTTCTCAATTCCGAAGAAAAGAGAGTGATCCTTTCTCGTATTATTCCGCATGGTCCAAGAAAGAGATAACCTACCACCAATGCGGATGCCCGTTCACATATTCTTAACGAGCTTGAACGGATGAGATAAATCGGCAGTCAAGTCTATTTTGAAGGAGTCAGACCTGGGCCTAAAGAAACTCCATAAGGTTGGGGAGTCCTATAAAGGGATAGCTTGTAAAAAGAGATTCATAAGAAGCTCTATTTGGCATGAAAAATAGCTATGAGGAAACCCCTGGGCCTGAAATAGTGACGGAATGAGTACCAAAGGATGACAATGGCATATAAGGATGATACTCATGAAAAGGGATCCTAGCCACAGAAGAACAATGGTAGAGACAAGGGACTAATGGCTTAAAATACCATAGTCCGTGGCAAAAATGTTGATTACTAAGGTTAATGTGGAGTGATAAGATGCCAACATGTGTTGGAAAGAGAAAAAACCACCCTATAGAAGCATCAACACCTTGTAAAAGTTGGTAAACCTGTTCCAAGGCACAAGGAGGGTGAAATTAGTCAAATGACATTTCAAACTATATAAAAAGACCCACTTTACGAAATATTATTTCTATAAATAGTTTGAAAATCAAAACATTTCATACCATTTGCACTTTTTGAACCAAAAAGGAAAGTTTACCCTCTATCTTTGATCAATCGCTGTGGACAATTGGATCGTTAGATTCAGGATCCGTCAGCTTCAGGTAAATCTACACCCTAAGCTCTTTAATTTTATCCAAACAAATTTTCAATTTAATGGTTAATTCAGTATTTTTCATCAACCTAAATTATGGCAAAATGCATTCGCGGGTTGCAAGGCATGAAAGTCGCGAATGCGCGTTTCATTCGGGAGTTACTCAATAGGAAAATCGCGAATGACTCGCGACTTGTCCCAATGGACAGTCACGAATGCTGCACAATAGGGAAAAACTTTAAAAATATGCAAAGTTTTTAAAATTTTATGATGGAATACTGAATCAAATTATATGTTTTTGTCAGGAAGAACATGGTGCTGGAGTGGAGAGAGAGGGAACATGAAATGATGGATCAAGCGGCTCTAGAAAGCCCGCCTACTATCTAAGCATTGAGGACTAGTGGGCTTCTCAATTTATTTTGCACATCGCCCATGCGGGCCAATGTACACATATTAGAGTTCTTAGTCCATTACTGGGACCATGACCCGGGGATGTTCAATATCCAAGGTGAGACTTTGGAGCTTACTGTACAAGACATCTACTTCATAATCGGGTTGTCACAACGGGGAGCACTGGAGAACCTGGAAGGAACTGGAAAGGGTGGAGACCCCTTGAGTGTCCAGAACTATGTCGATGTATTTTGCAGACCGGGTACTCAAAAGAAAGGCAGCAGCGTTCTCATTGCAGATATTCAGGATCTTACACTTCAGGTATTGGCCAGTACTATTGTGAGACTTTCAGGGTCAACAGGGTTACACATGGCCACCAGGACTCAGATGAGAGTGGCGGTGGACTGCTTTAGAGGTACTCTCTTTGATTGGTGTACAGGAATTTACCCCATCATGAAGAGGCAATTATCTGACTGTAGGAGGGGAAGACGGAAGAAATTCGGCTATGCGAGTATACTGGTAGTGTTCTTCTTTGAGAGAGTGCCAGCTATGAGCCCTGCTATACCATTACAGGTACGTCATCTACGGTAGCCGAGGATAAGCCGGTGGGGAGATATCTTCCTCCGTCAAGGAGGAGGAGACGTAGTACATAGCATGTATGATGATGATTTCTATACATGGTGGGAATGGCAGGTGCCAGCGTTGGAGCAGTTTCCATATGCCAGGTTAGATTTCTGAGGTGATCTCGACCTAGTCCTCCCTCCAGGAGGAGCATGGGGAGAGATGGGTAAGTATTTTTTATTTTTTATCATTATCAAATTTTTATGGATTTTCAAATGATAGGATATATACATATGCACAAGTCTAAACCCTATTTATGTGTCAAAATGCAGATATTGGACCAGTCCGCCCTGAAGGGCACCCACATACCTTTGTACGTCTTATTGCAGGGGGAGACCCAGGATTGATCAGAGTACTCGAGATGAAGCTAGGAAGGCTGACCGAGCGAGTACCTACGATACGGATAGAGCATCTCCCTGTAGCTATGCAGGAGTTCGTAGTTGGGGTTCCACCAGCTTGGCTATGTCTTTTCAGATGAGTAGATAGGGCAGTACTTGTATACAGAGATGCGATGGAGGCTGCCAAAGCCGAGGAGGCTGAGGAAGCCAGGGGGCATAGAGATCATGGGGACCAAGGAGGTCCCAGTGGCCATGGCGGGCAGGCTTAGTTCTAGGGCATTTTGATGGATGATGATCCACATTTTTGTATATTTTGTACATGATGGGATCTACGGATCAGACTTGACCTATCTATGACAGATATTTACATACATATATATATTTGTGTTTGGTTGTCAGCATATTTACAAATGTTTCTTATATGTTTGCTGTATATTTTATAAAATGTGTGTGAGATGCCAGTCCAAAATATAATTAGCATATGCATCATTTAATGAATTTTGGTTTCGTGGAATGTGATTGAAAGTAATAACTTCAAAATGTCTTTCTAGTAAACGAATTTGCATGAACTGATGTAACAATGTAGGATTACGCACCTGATAGGTTCGATTGAGCTGGGAAACAACCAACTGAGAATCCAAACGGACTTCAAGCTAGGTGATACCTCGTGACAAAGCATCCCATAGGAGCTCAATTACATCCCTATACTCAGCAACATTATTAGAAGCAAGACCTAGACAAGCGCCTCCCGCGGCAACAAGCTGTCCTGAGGGGGAATAGATAACCCATGCTGCCGAAGCCAGGTTACAAGTGTGACGGCTGGCACCATCAGCAAAACCTACATACATCTCGGAAGACATCTGCAACAACCAGCAGATAGTATATAAAAAACGAAACTGACAACCTAATGTACATAAAAATACATACATTAATATACAAGAAAAAGTGCTAAGCCTAAGCGTAGTACTTCTTCAGGTAGAGCCCATTTCTAGGCTCAGGCAGCTTATTCCCATCATAATCCACTAATTCATATGCGCCTTTACTCAAAAATTTAGACACAACATAGGGTCCTAACCACATGGCCTTGAATTTTCCTGCCCCCAGAGGCTCTTTATATTGGTCCTAGAGCAAGACAAGTTCCCCTTCAGAGAAAACCCTAGGTTTTACCGTTTTATCGTATTGAGATTTAACCCTATTCTTATGAGCCTGATTTGCAGTCAACGCATCTCTACATTGTTCATCAAGGTGTTCTAAATGGACCAACCGTTCCTCAAGCTTAGTCGTGTCAGGTAGCACATGAATAGCTATCTGCAAGGATGGGATTTCACATTCAATCGACGTAATAGCTTCCACCTCGTGAACGAGTTGGAAGGGGGAAAAACCCGTAGCAGTCTTGAAATTGGTTCGATAAGCCCAAAGAGCAGGATATAACATGATGTGCCAATTCGAGCGGGCTGCATCAATAGTACGTTTAAGGATATTTTTTAAAGTCTTGTTTACAGCCTCAACCTAACCATTTGCTTGCGGATAATATGGAGAAGAATGTTCTTGTCGAAATCCGAACATGGTGGTCAGTTCTGTCATCATGTGATTTTGGAAATGAATGCCATGGTCAGTGACAATCACTTTGGGAATACCAAACCTAGCAATAATCTGCTTAAACACGAAGAAAGCTGCTGTTTCCCCATTGTCTTTGAAAGTAGGCATTGCCTCTGCCCATTTTGTGAAATAGTCAACAGCGACAATGATGTATTTATGCCCCCCAGCCGAGGCTGGGTTGCATGTCATATAATCGATCCCCCATTTCATGAAGGGGCCTACCGAGACAACGGGAAACAAGGGAGCAGGATGTGACTACATTTTTCTGGTGTAAAGCTGACACGAATGACAGCGTTTCACAGCTTCCACACAATCTTTAAAGATGGTGGGCCAAAAATACCTGGCACGTAATATCTTCTGGGCCGTTGCTAACCCAGATAAATGAACCCCACATGCTCCGCTATGGGAATCATTTAGGACAATCTCCGCTTCCTCATGAGTAAGGCAGCGACGCAAGATGGAATCTACCCCTCGTCGATATAATGTATCTCCTATAATGAGGTAGTTTTTAGCATGAAGGCGTAACTTGCGTCGGTCTTCCCTAGAGTAAGCGGTAGGATACTTCAATGTCTGGAGATATATAAGGATATATCCGTACCAAGGATCAAAGGTGGATATGAGGAAGATGTGCTCATCTGGGAATGATTCATCCTTGACCACTACATCTTCTTCTGTAGGGAATTATGCTATAAGCTCGGCAAAAACTAAGGACTTTTTGGATTTAGCGGATTGGAAAACAAAGTCAAATTCTTGGAGAATGACTATCCACTTATTGAATTTTCCCCCAACAATCCGTTGGGATAAAAAATATTGGAAAGGGCTTACATCCGCCACTACAGTAGTGGTCCTCAGTAAGATGTAGTGTCGTAACCTCTGTACAGCATAGACAGCTGCTAAGGCTAACTTCCCAATGTGGGAGTACTTAAGCTCAAGTCCAACTAGAGCACGGCTGAGATAATAGACAACATGATCAACGAGCTTGTCATCCTCCTGAACTAGCACTACCCCAATGGTAGACTCTGACGCGGCTAGATATAATATAAAATCCCTAGAATAATCTGGTGGGCGTAATAAATGAGCTGACAACAAGGATTTTTTCAATGCCTCGACCGTGAGTTGTGCAGTTTCATCCCATACAAATGGGGTGTCCTGTTTAAGCAGGCGCATGAAACCTTTTGTGATCTTGGCATAATTAATGATAAAACATCGAAGGAAATTAGACTTTCCTTGTAGACTCTGAAGTTGCCTAAGTGAAAGAGGAGGAGGCAGATTTACAATGGCCTCAACTTTCAAAAGGATCCACCTGAATGCCCCTATTAGAGACAATTAATCCAAGCAATCTACCTGACTCGACGCAGAAAACACACTTGTGGGGATTCAAGTAAATTTTATAGTATTTGCATCTTTCAAAAATAAACCGTAAATGATCTGGATGCTGAATCCTCTTGCAAGAATGAGCAGGCATATCATCAAGGTAAGGCTCGACAATGGCTTTTATATCGTGAAAAGCAAAGTTCATGGCTCGTTGAAAGGTTGCCCTTGCATTTTTCAATCCAAAGGGCATTTTTCTATACGCGAATGTACCCCAAGGGAAAATAAAAGTAGTTTTATGCTGGTCTTCCGGTTTGATTTGGATTTGATTGTAGCCGGAGAAACCATCCATAAATGAGAATACCTCACTACCCGCACATGCATCTATGATCTGATCAATAAATGGTGTGGGGTAATTGTCCTTAGGACAGGCTTTGTTAAGGTCTCAAAAGTCCGTACAAACATGAATATTCCCTTGATTTTTATCAACAGGAACTGGGTTGGACACCCATTTAGTCAAAGTTATGGGATATATAAAACCTGCTTTCAACAACTTTTCAACCTATGCCTTCATAGCCGCCGCTTTACGCGGGTTCACGGGGCGTAGTTTTTGCCGAATTGGCTTGGCATCAGGATAGGTTGGGATCTCATGTTGAACAATAGATGGATCAATGCCTGGCATCTCCTCATATGACCAAGCAAAGATATCGCGGAATTCCTTGAAAAGGGCAGTATAAATGGCAATCTCCTCCGGAGAGCAGTTTGCACCTATATAGACATTTTCCATGACATCTGGTTTTACAGAGATGTTGATCGATATAGTGGCGGAAATGTTTTCCATATTCCCCTCGGCAAACACTCCTTCCCTAGGTAAAGGGTTAACAGGTGTATCAACATCATCCGATAGTCTCACATGAAACTCTTGGTTTTCTATCTTGCTTAGCTCTGGAAGGAAATAAGATCGGTGATGAAGATCCTCACATATCTTATCACATGAACACATATCTTCCAGAATAGCTTCATCGGAAGGTAAAACGGTGTCTAAGAAATCTATGGAATGTAAAGAGTTTTCCGCCCATGCGGGCATGTAGACTTCTTCCAGATCATCCGAGACTGTAAGAGGATCTAGAATGGGATCAATAGTGGTTTGGGTAATAGCTTGATATTCCACTTCCACTGCAGATAAGGGCACTTCCGGTTCCTAAGGGGTTGGGAGGACCCAAGGATCAGTCCTATCGACCACCGAATCAATGGAATTACCTACAGTAGTAGAACCGATATAAAGGACTGGAGCTGGAATATCGAATGTTCCCATCAATGATGTGTACATTCCATCCCCCAAGCTCTGTGCAGTAGGTTTGGCCTGATCAACCAATGGCACAGTGGAATCTTTAGACTCTAAGCGGCCTTTTTGGGTAAAATCAAGTTGGCCAACAGTGACCACCTTTCCCTCATGTGGAAAAACCATGACACGAAAGACAGCTGATGCAACAACAGACATTGCATAAGTCCAATTCCTACCCAGAAGCAAATTGTAGTCCAACGGAGCATCAATCACTTCAACTTCAACAGACACTGCTTTTCCAACCAACTTAATCTCAAAATCTGGTAGGATACCATGTGGACGGAAAAACCTTCCATCAAAAGCAGTAAGTAAAGTGGTTGATGGGACCAGCTCTGGGGATCCAAGAGATTTCCAACAGGCCAGGGACATAACACAAGTAGAGGCTCCCTCATCAACAACTATTCATCCAATGGTCTTACCACCATGGACAACATCTATCGATAGAGGTACATGGTAAGGGAGGCAAATTTTAACATCAGATAGATGAAATTTCGCAGTGAGACTCGAAGAGTCCATGCTACCTAAAGCTACTAAGAGGGCATCCCGCTGAGCGGGACAGCTCTGTAGCACCTCTAAAGTAGACATTGCACATGGAGTCTGAGCCAAGTCTTCAACCATAGAGTAGTTAGAAGTGGCTGTGGCATTTGGGTTATGCAAAGTCTTCTTAAAGACACCTTTGGGGATCTTTGGAATTATTTCCGCAGGTTTCTCTATAGTGAGAGGGTTGGAATATTCAACTACAGCTTTACCCTTCTCATCGGTCTCTTTCTCATAGTTTTTGTTCCTGGTTTGTAACAAAGTTGAGGATCTAACCATGTTGATATAATTGGGATCAGGGGCAGCTTGAGTGCCCCCTGCTACGGTAGAAGCTGAAGCAGAATTCTGCCCTTGGGGAAATGGATCCTTCAGGACAGCCGGTGGTTGAGCTTGGAGCAGCTTCTGAGCTTGTTCCATGAGGGGACAAAGATGAGTAAGGTGGTCCCCTTGGCACAACTTACAAGGGAACTTGACTTTCTTCTTTTCCTTTTTGCCCCCATCAGCATTGTTTGCGGGATTTGGCTTGTTTTGATTTTGGTTTCCCTCTCCCTTTTTACCTTTCTTCTTCTTCCCACCAGGCTGCTGATTTCCCTTCGAAGAGGTTTGTGAAAAAACATTTGCACTTTGGGAGGAGAGGGCAGCCTTTGCTTCCTCCACCGTAGACTTTTTGACAGACAATTGGTGAAGTTGTTTTGTCAAATACTCTACAGTGGGAGAGTTTACGGAGCCAACCACACCAACGGCATGGGGTCTAGGCTTGGGTTTCTCAGCCTCATGCGAAGGCCTTTGTGCCTCAGGGATAATTTCATATAGAATCCTAGACTGTGAATAAATCAAGTCAAACTACTGGGCCCTGAGTATGGCTTCTTCTTCACTAGTCACTCCTGATGTGGAAACATCCTTAGATATATATGGCAACAATGACTTAAGGAACCACTCTAATAGAAACTCAGGAGGTATGGTAGCTTTGATAAGACTCGTTCACCTCCTCCACTCTTGGATATGATCTGAGATGTGGGTTTCTTTGTTTTGTCTGAAAGTAGACAACAAATTTGTTCTGAAATCGTAACGGACCGGAAGCTGAAAGTGACTGAGGAAAGCACTAGCTAGATCCCAGAAACTACTAAAAGCAGCAGAAGGCAGCTCAATGTACCATTTTTCCGCAGTTCCAGTCAAGGTCCTCTGGAACAGCCTCAATCTCACTGAATCTTCATTCAATGAGTTGGAAGAACAACATAAATGGAAGGTGGTGGCATGAGCCCCAGGATCTTCACCAGCCTTACCTTCGAACTTAGGGATGTCCGAGGGCAGTTTGGTGGGAACAGGTGGCCACAAAGGGTCATGCCTCACTGGGTCATTCATCAATTTTGATAAGTCTGGAAAGTTCAAAGTTGCCAGAAAAGGAAGTTTGGGCCTAACCGGTGTACTAGATGTGCCAGCTTGGGGATTAGAGGGTCCAGCCCCCGAATTCCCATAGGTAAAAGTGGGGTTGCCCCCTGACACTGATTGTGAAGTGGGAAGGTTGCTTTGAAATGAATTCCATCCGTAGGCCACATGATTTTGGGTGGGAGGTGCAGTGTACATGGTTCGGGCCATCCCCATAGGATCTGGGGTCTGAAAGACTAGAGCAGGTATCCCTCCACTAAACAAAGAGAAGGGAGAGCTCGAGTATGGGACCGAAATAAGGGTATGGAAGCTTTTCCCATAAGAGGTGTTTCCTCCAAACTGCACTTCTACATATGAAGGAGTTGGACCTATGTATGGACTGGATGGGGGAATATGCCCCCCATTCCAAGGAAATCCTTGGACATAAGCCGAGGATCCTACTGGACCACTCTGAGTAGTGTAAGGGAAGGAAGAAGGAATCTTAGGTATACTGGGAATCCCAGCAACCGTGTTACCAGAAATACCTCCTATGTTGGAGTGAACCGGTGGTTGAACCACCTGGCTCGCTGGAGTCAAAGGTGTAGAAGGAAAACTAGATCTAGGGGCACTAACTGAGGGAGGTAGTACCTCTTCAACCAGAAGGGTTGAGGTAAACACAAAAGAAATTTCTTCCGCAGAATACATGACTCTACTCAAAGGGACACCTACTACTGGTGAACTAAAAGGTGTAACTTGGACGATCATAGGATCGTTAAGATCAATCAAGGGAGTGTTAAAATTTCTTGCAAACTCGTCAGTTTGCAATTCTTCTATCTTGACTGTGTCAAAATCAAAATGGTTAGCTATCAATTCCGGTTCACCAAGAACCTCACTTACTCCTACTAGTTCAAAAGAACCGTCTGTGTCTAATCTCCGCCTTTGGGGTAAAGGTGGAGGCTCCAATGCAGGGAGAGGAGGAAGGTTTCTCAACCTTCTTGACCTTCTAACAAGTTGGTTCTCCAGAATTAAAAATTTGACTAATCACACCCTAAGGTCAACTAAACACAAGAAAATCCACAGAGCATACACTAAAAAGATCCTAGAGTCTCAAGCAATCAAACCAGGGTATAAAGATATGCTTTCCCGAAAAAATCTGATGAACGATTACTTGGCGTCCTTGAGGGGTTCTCAGGCACAAGCGGAGGAATCACCCACCACCCTCCTGTACTTTCCACAAGGGTTACCTTCCAAGCCCGTTCAAGGTGAACCAGAAATAACCTTCCGGTTTACCTAGGTATGAACCCTAAAAGACAAGAGACTAAAGGCTACCTTGACAATACCAGCTGTCTGGGGGGACAGTCGTCAGCCGAACTCATATGCATGGGCAAGGTAGCTGAGCCCGAAACTCTGTCTAGGACAGAATCCCCAAACGCGTAAAAGTCCTGGGTTACGTTTTGACAAGGATTCGGAGGGTTATCTCCTCTGTCCAAGCCTCCACGCGGCCTAGTGCTTAACTCCCGTTTGAGAGGAGCTTCCCAGATACAGTGATAGAATCAAGGATTTACCTAAAGAACGGTCCACTACGTCTGAGTTTATAACTTGTGGGAAGTTTACACTCCCTAGCCCACAAGTCTAGCCTAAGCTAGTAGGTGAAAGGCCCCTAAAAATAAAAAATTACTAGTAAATTTTAATTTATGTGTTTATTTTAGAGGGCCGTTTCTTACTCAAGAGGAAATGGAAGTGATATACTGTATGGTGTTTTGACTCAGCAAGAAATAAATGAAAGTAAAGTGCATTCAAAGCAAACTACTACTATAAAACAAACTTCTTTTCATTTTTTCAAATATGTATTGATGAACTAAAGCACTGATAAGAGAAACTAAGCCTATGTTTTTGTAATTTTCTGAGATTATATATTTTTAAAATGAAGCAAACACTACTTATGCAAAAATCACAATGCAAAAGACTAACTATGTTTTGTTTTTCACTTTAAAAATTGCTCAAAAATCTACTATGCATCTACAATGCACTATGCTTGAGTAAACTTGAAACTTATGAACTGTATACAAACTACAAACTAAAACAAACAGGCTGACAGAACCAACAGACCAGGAAGAGAAGCAGGCTAGGAACCCTAGCTTGGGTGCAAAAAATGACACAAAATCACTACAGACTTAAAAAGGAAAGTGCAAACCAGCAACTATTAGAAAGCAGACTGGAAAAACAAAGCCCAAGACCCTGATCACTGATCTGGACTAAGACACTTTAACCAAGAACCTAAACATGCCAAAGCTTTAGGATGAAAACAGTAAATAAACCAAGTAAAAAGACTCAATGGCTTTCAACAAGCACCAAGATGTGATCACTTGAGGCAATCAAGCAAACTCTACAGCATTCTTAAAGAAATTCTTCTCAGAAAACAAGGACTATAACAAGAAAAGACACAAGCAAACTCTTCTTTAAAAATCCAAACTTTCAGGAGATTCACGACTGTCTAACAGTGCAACTCGCGAATGCTCGCGACTGTGCAATATAACAACCCGTGAATGCAACTTTATACTCACGACTGTTCAGTGGAACAACCCGCGAATGGGTATAAAATTTTTCTCAAAAGCAAAGAAAAAACCCTAAGACTTTCAAACACTGAAGTAAGCAAGAGCCAAGATAAAAAACCACAAACAGACTCACAGGAAAAACTGGTCAGGATAACAGAAATGACCTACAACAGTCTAGGCTTCCCTAGTGGAGTCACCAGTTCTGTTGTAAGGGATTATGCACCTAATAATCGTAGGTCGAGGGTTACCAACATACTCAAACACTTGCAGACAATTGACTTCTAAAGTGCAGAATAGGAAATAGGAGGGTTAGAAGAACTTACTTGTTAAACGAAGTTCGATCCTTGCTAATCCTCTTCCAATCTACTTCACTTCCAAAGTCTTCAAGGTTCACTCCTCTTTGACCTGTTCAGAGACAATCTTCTAGATATAGAGTGGTTCACATATATATATTAGCAGGTTAGATAAATAAAATATGAAATACTGAAGCATAAACAATTATCAAACCAAGATATATGAGACACATGTGGAAGAAGTAATCTCTTTATTATCAATAATGAGAAAGTTCAGAGTACAACCAAACATTTGAGACAAGGACTCCTCTGTCACCAAAGGATTCTGAGTTTCACTGCTCCAAAGACTTCTGTGAACAATCCACCAGCATAACTTTGCTCCAAAGTGTCAGTCCCTACAACCCTCCCCAAGTCCTATATTTATATGGGTGAAATAAGGCAGTTCTCAAAGGTTGGGGAAGTTGTAGCAGTTAGGTAGATTAAGTAAAATGACTTAACTAAACTCCCATTAGCGCGTGATTTTGTATTTTCATGTTAAGAGGCACATTCGCGGGTATGTAGTAGAGCAACCCGTGAATGACTCGCGACTCTGTATAAGTGCAACCCGCGAATACATGGATTCACGACTTGCTGTGAGGGAGACTCGCGAATGACTCACGAGTTGTCTATAAAGAGAGTCGCGAATACATCCCAACATGGCAAAAATGGCAAAGTAACTAGCTGGATGAAGGTAGAATGTAATTCATGACAATCCAAGCTATAGTGTTAAGGTCAAACCTCTATCCATAAGTGTCCTTTTGTGTGCCGACATGAGGGATATCAGCACTCGGACGGAGAGGTGCCACTCAGGTGTATAACACACTCCCCATTCTAGTTGAAGAAGGGAAACTAATCTTAGAACCAGAAGCTATCATCAACATCAGAGAATGGAGATTACACACTAGAATCATCAAGAAATACCTCAGTAAGTGGAAGAATTGCCCAAAAGAAGATGCATCATGGGAAACAGAGAAATTCGTTCAAAAACACCCGTCTTTGCCTTGCTTTGAGGACAAAGCAATTTAAAAGGAGAAGGGAATGTTACAAATGTTAAATTTAAATATTAATCTAGGTTAATTTTAGTAAATGTTTGTAATTAAACTAAGAGGTGACTTGAAAAGTCACCTCTCTTCCCCACTTAAGGTATAAATACCTGGGGCAATTATTATTGTAAACCATCTTCTTCATATTTATTACTTATACATTTTACATTACATTTCTTTTCTCCTCCATCAACATTTCTGGTATTTCAAATTTTAGTTAGAGACTAAACGCCGAGTTCAGTTAGAGACTTCACACCACTAATTGTGTTGAAGTTTTGAACCTAAGCATATATAAATTCATATTTTGTAAAGGGATGGGTTCTGCTAAAGATAGTCTATTAGTTAGTTAGCGAGCTCATTTAGTTTTTGTCAATTATGCTAGATGATGTTGTAACAATTGTTGTTGTTTTTTTCCACTATTAAATAAGTATCCGGTGATGTATTTTTGTACTATTGATGGTATGATGATTTTATTGATATATGAATGAGAACCATTGATATATTGAGATGGACCATAAGCTAGGATTTCTTGAAGATGAATATAATGTATTTTTTTTTAATCTAAGATTCTACTTTTGCAGTTTCTTAATGAATGAATGTATAATGAATGTTCAATAGCTTATAAGATGCATGGCATATTTTTAGTGATTCAAATTCATGGTTAAGTTAAGGAATGAATGCAATAATGATAAAAAATAACCCAACATCTCCTATGTATCCTTGTAAATTGGTCTCTGTAATTTCCTATGCGTCTCTCTAATGAGACCATATCCTACTTGCAGAGTATTGAAAATGTTAGTGCTTGAAGCGTTTTTTTGGTGATGTAATTTGAACCATAGGTCTAACAAACCAATAACAAACAAAATGGTTCCATTGCTAGGAATTGACAAGGATTGTGAAGGGATTATAAAGAAATGAGGTGGAAACCCAATAAAGCTAATATCAAAGAATGGCTAGAAAGCAAGGAGGATGATTTTTCCTAAAAAGAGACTAGAGGACTCTAGATTTGACCCCAACAGTAGAAGGAAAAGTATCTTAATTCATATTTACATGAAATTTTATTATGTCAGCTTCATATTTTGTTATATGAATGGAAAAATATGTATTCAAAGATTAATATCATTTGTCAAGAAACGTGGACAATAGTATGGACTAAGGAGAAGATATAAGATCTAAAAAACCTAGATAATAAACGATTTAGAGTTATTGATTTATAATTCTTGCTTGTGAAACAAGGGTATATTGTATATGAAAGAAGACATAAAAGAGATAAAGAATCCAATGGGGAAATATAGTGTGGACTGTAGAGGAAATAAGAATGTTAGAGATGGGGTTGTGCAATGGGAGTGTATATAAGGTTTCTTTGTGTCGGAAGGGTGCGATGGGTTCCTAGGAGATGAGAGACCCCAACGAGGCATGTAATGGAAGAAAGTGAGATTTGCAATGAGAATAGTGGTATCACCCTCAGGAAGAGAGAAGGAATGAATCTAGAGGATGTGTAAGAAGATGAAGTGCAGACTAATGGAGCACTTGTATGATTGAAGAAGAGACTGCACAACTAGATTTGATCTCTCATGGATTCACTATTGTCAAAGGAAACATACCAAGAATAAACACATGCTTCATCCCAACAACCTAGTGCCCTTTATCTAATCAATAAGACTAGTTATTAATTAAGTTTGTGCAAGAAACATCTCCCAAAGAAAAAGTAGAAGTAGAATCAGAAGCGAGAGGGATAGAAGCTAGTTCTACCTAGGAGGCTAATCCAAATACACATTATTAACAAAAAAAATGTCCAAATATATCTCTATGGTCAATACCATTATTATAAACCATAATCCCATCATTATTCCCTCCATTTTGACCTTCATAATTAAACTCCCTCCAAATTGGTCCAAGTAATCATTATTCCTCCCCTCATAAATACAAGGAAGATGTGTATTTATTTAAACAAACCCACCATTCTCTCAAAAAATGGAAAAAAAACCCTAAAATAATAACGGGTCATAAACCATGGACCAATACCATGGGAAACAAAGTCGTGGATCATCCTATAAATACATTGTGAAGGTCTCTCCACAAAAACTTCTAGTCACACTTTTTTTCGCTCATATTTTTGCCACATATTTCCACATCACATTGTATGTTGATTTTACTCCATACAATCACCGATTCCATTCCCATTGACAACCCAAGTTGGAGAAAAATCAAAGAACCAGATCATGGAAGCCATTGGACCAAATCCTCAAATGGCTTTAGGTATGAATAGTTGCATTTGTTTTGTTAATTAAAAGAAAAAAAGAAAAAATAGTTTTTTTATTGTTTTTTAAGTAAGTCAAGGTTAAATGATTTCCCTTGCACCATGGAATCTACCTCTAGATCCCTCTAATATAAGGTTGGTGCTTTTGCACGTAGCCAGAGAGAAATTTCCACTATAGTTTTGGTGACCCCACTGACTTGATCCACTTGGATATTTGGTTTTGTAGGTTTATTATTTATATTTGCTTGGTTTTTTCACTTGGGTACCCTTATTCATCATCGATCTGATTCCCTTTCAGTAGATCCAAGCCAACCCATTTGTAGTTCCTACCCCTTGTCCCTAGCCAACATTTTTTCCCCAAGAAATTTCCAGTTTCATCCAAGTCACACCTTTTCAGCTGAAAGGAGCGACCCATGTCACACATTTTTCCTCGATAAGTGTGACCTAGGTCACAACGTTTTCCCAATTAAGTGCAATCTGGATCCAAAGTCTAGATCACTCTTTTTCTTCTTTTTAGAGCGACACAGGTCGCTTATGTGACCTTGTTTTATGCAATTTGTCCTATGAAAACCCTTATTAAGTGCGACTTGTGATTTTTTGACTATTTTTACATCTCAGTCATGACTATTTTTCAATCATGTGTGACCCCAACCATATATGTTCCACTAACGGGTGTTACCTAGCGATTTTCTAGTTTTTTAAGGTGTTTTAGATCCTTTCTAGACCCCTTGTCTCTATTCTTCCCCTTTATTGATAGTATTTTTCTAGATTTGATTTCCTACATCCCCCTGGTGTTTTTGCAGCCCCATTTCCTTGTATTTGAGTCTATCCTGGTTGAGCTTGGTATTTCAGACCCCCTTTGTGTTTCCTACACCCTATAGAGTTCCTAGTGTGCTTAGTTACTTGCATATTTTATTTCATATGGAAGGATTAGTTTTTAATTCTTGAAAATAATTTACTTTCAGTACTTCATTTTATTTTCATCATATTAGTCTTTGGTAGAGAGACCTAGGATTTAGAGATCACACTCCATTTGCGCACACATCTCACACCTTAATCTGAACACTTAGTCCATGACCCCAAGCAGAGCCTAAAATTAACCTTAAGTCAACCAACATTGTAACCTCACTTAAGGACCAAAACAATATTATAGTTAGGTTAGGACACTGGGGATAGGTATCTAAATAACCCTCCTTTGTCACTTACATATGAGACATAGTTGTTGTCTTCTAGGGAACCAAAATCCTCTAGTTTTGTTGACATAGTCACCACCAGTTTATTGGGGGGCCTCCCACTCTACGGGGGTAAGCCACGATGAAGGGGTTCCAAATGTATGGGTGGAATACCACACTCCACTCCGTATGAAAGGAAATATCTTCATATTCCTCCTTGTGCATGTTTTCCACCATACAAGGTGTCTAGGACCAAAGGGATGAAGTACCAAGAAACCATCCTGAACATGTGATGAACGCGGTAGCCTAGTTTCTAGTCTCTTAGGGATCTTTTACCCGAGGTCCCTTTCGGTAGTTGGATTCTCTTAGACTTTTGTTCTTCCAATTTGTATTGTTTAACTCTGGATTTCATCACCCAACAAAGGATATTATTTGTGAGGGGATTCCAACATGTAGCTAGAAGATTGCTTGCACTTATACCCCATAGGTTAGTGCATCATTTTCTTCACATGTAGTGCTTCTTGTTGGATTTTTGGTGGATTTGGTTGTAGACTCACCTGCTGTGACATGATCTTGTAGTTCAGTTTTAGATCTTTCTTTTTCTCTTATGTTCCAACATTTATTATCCCTCCTTCTACACACTCGGATGTAGTTGGGTTTTTTATCTTGCATTTTCCACCCTTGATCCTTCATTCATCATATAGCATGCCATCACATCATCATTTCTCCCCTACACTACTCCCTGATACCTAGGGGGCATAATCCTAAATTTGGTTCCTTGAACCGCCATCATCAGATCCATATTCGGCATCATTCACCACCTTCCAATTGACACACTGTATCTGAGCCAGATTCAGAATCCTACCAATCCGATCCTACCTTGTTCACTTCCCCATCTAGCCCCATGGATGGTGAAAATACTAACCCCTTTCTTTGGGGGATTGTTGGTAATGGTCTTGTGAGAACCTCACTTGTCATACCGGGTATCCCGTCTTCTAGACCTACAGGTCTTGATCCTAGTGGCCCCCTCGTCACTGCACACACTATTGCTGGTTTGCTACCCACTAGTAGCGGCTCCACTCTAGACACCCATTAGAGGAAATTTGGGGTCTAAAATGGGCCTTATAAGAAAATGCACCAACAATAAATTTTGTGAGTTAGAATTCAGGAACCAATAGAATTTCAATAAAATGAGTCAACCATAATGGTTGAATTGACATATTTGTCATAAAAAAACTACTTTTTTTGTTCATATTTTCGACATATCTCCTTGTGTTTTTACTCAAATTCTGAACAGGAGAGATCATTGGATGCATAATTTAGTTTCACATCTAACAAGTACCCACACTACATACTTTTGACAGACACATCTACCCCAAAAATAAGAAATACCTAAAAAAATGTGATGATGATGTCATCATCATGTTTTTCAGGTATTTCTCATTTTTGGGGTAGTAGGTCCATCAAAAGTATGCAATGTGGGTACTCGTTGGATGCGGAATTGAATTCCACATCCAACAAGCTCTCCCACTTGGAATTTGAGTAAAACCACAGGGAGATATGTCAAAAATACGAACAAAAAAGTAGTTTTTTTTCATTCTTCCTCCAAAATTATTAACTATTATTTTATGATTTTCCTTAGGAGGCCCATTTTAGACCTCAAATTTCCTCTAATGATGGTTCACACCATTCCTACATTCATGCATGGGGGCATTGGCTCTTATACCACTATTTTGGTTATTCACACCATTCCAGTGACTACTTCTACTGTCGAGAATCATCCCTACCAAACCCCGTTTTCCTGTGGTAACTACATGCCTGCTGGCCCTCCCATATCTAGTCCAGGTCCTAGTTTTCCATTCATAGATAGTCTCAACCTGCTATTTTTGGTGAGTTTAACGAATGTTGGAGCAGAGTCCCACAGCTATAGGAGAAGCTGCCATTTTGGCGGATAGACATTTTTGGCGAAGACGAAGATATAAGGTAAAGCTACGACATCGTAGCATGTTTCTAGCTGCAGAGCAGAGCTGAAAACCGTGACTGTTGGGACAGAGAATTCAAGAAAGATGACAGTACCTGAGCGGCCGAGAAGAGAGAGCTCAACCATTGCATTGAAGGCAGCGACGAAGATAGGAGGGCTCAGCTACCCTCATAAAGGAAAAGGAGCGACAAGGCCAAGGTATTGAAGATGAAGGACAGAAGAGGGAAGCGGTGCACAGTACCCATGGTCAGTGCTGGGAAGCATGGAAGACTGCAGAGAGTAGTGGTGTGATGGAAAGTGGCTACCCCTAGTACAGATATGCCGACTGTCACTAGTTAGGGATTTGGGTTACTGTTGGGACATGCCCACAGTGTTGTAATGGCGAGACCTTCGGACCGCCTATAAACGGATGTATTTTGTATTGTAAAAGGTTAGCTAGTTAGATTATCGGTAGCTATTCAGACATTAGCGAGTCTGAGAGTCCAGTAGTCTGTTAGCTCACTGTTATTTTTGTATTGTAACAATCTGCAGGGATTGACAGAGAGAGAGAGAGAGAGAGTGAGAGTATATTGTAAGAAGGAAATATAGAGAAGAGATCTAAGAGAGAAGGGCTCCAGGCTGTGTGCAGAGTTACCCAGAAGATCTCTAGCTGCATATGTGGTGCAGCAGAACTGTGTATCTCTCTCAAGTTATAATATAGAAACACAGTTCTATGGACGTAGCTTCTACCCTGGAAGTGAACCATGTAAAATCAGATTGTTATGTGATTGATTCATGTGATTGTATTTACTTGTTATATCTGTCATTCATTACGCGAACTTTGCTTACAGTAAATGTATGTATGAGTTATTCAGTTCACAGCATATTAAAAGGATAAATGCAAGTTGAAGTCTTTAAGTATTTTATATAAGAGTTTTTCTATGTTTCACTTAAGACAGTTAAGAATCGCAGTGTAAAGCAGTCTTGTATGTTGAGTCCTGTAAGTTGAACACAAGTAACGCTAGGTATGCTGAGTCCCAGCGGTAGGATATCGCAGGGAGACGATATCGCACCATCAGAGGAGCTGTGGTGCGCAGTACCGCGGGTTGAGGATCAAGCATAGGAGAGAGTTACATGTTTCCCAGGACACGGTGATGCGATAAAGGTTGGAGTCATCGTGAGTAAGAGGAAACTGCGCATCACGGAAAGAGACATCTCACGGGCTAAGAAGAGCTGTGAGACGCACGCAAGATGCCATACAGAACCTGGTCGAGACACTTGAGTCTTTGGCCAACCCATTAGGATCACTTTGGGTGAGACTTCAGGCTGCTCCGTAGTCTGTTCCCGAAAGGGCCAGTGAGCTAGGGGTGTTGTTGGTACATTATAGTAAACCCGGTTCTTCCCAATGATCAACAAATGGTTCCGTTGCCGGTTTTGAACAAACTGAGCACTGATGTTCTGGTGGCATCCTACTAGAGACGAACTCAACGAGTGGGTTGGGTCTAAGGATAAAGAGTTTGCTGAACACAAGAACAAGAGTCCTAGACTAAGTACAGAGGACTGGTTACAAAAACATATCGTTACAGACCTGGATGCGATATTTTTTGTGACCTTTGGAAATGAGCTTTACGACTGGTTATCAAAGTTGACTGATATGAGCATATTCAAGAAGAAACGAAACATTGTATGGATATCGGAGCTGATTCATACTATGAAGAACCTTGATAATCCCATTATGAGGATAGTAGACTTCTAGCTTGCGAGTGTTCTAGAAGGCTTCGTCACAGAGCTTGCAGTTGAACAGAGAAAAATCTTTAGCGAGGCTGAGTGGTACTTCTTTAAAGGATATCGTAGTAAGTACCTAAAATATTTAAACTTGTCCATTAAGATGTTATTACATGAAAAAGGAACAATGGATCTAGTTTCAGATGAATAAGTAAAGATAGTAATGTCACAAGAGTTTGAAAGTGATTTTGATGACATTGGACGTACACGTAGTGGAAAGAAATACAAAGTAGATTTCAGCTCTCCCATACTTGAAGACAGTTCAGATAATACTAGACAACAGAGTCACAATACCATAGAAAGAACAGAAGGGGGTATCCCTTACCACCATTATACCCCACAGAAACAGATCGAGACTCAGAACAATTCCGTAGGAACTCCATCTAGTAGCTCCCAGACAATACATACTACCGCTACATCACCTCCACCTACACCACCGAGTGGTAGTAACACAACAAACCAACATTCACCACGTAGAAATAGAATGGGGGATGATATGAAACTACCTATATTTAAGGGTACAGGGGCAGAGGACCTATAGCAGCATTGGTTTCTATGTGAAGCCGTGTGGACCATTAAAGCAATCAATGATGATAATAGTAAACTTCTACAGTTGGTCACCAAAATGAGAGAACGAGCCTTAACATGGTATATGAAGTACACCATAGCGGTACCCAGAAAACTTGTCTAGGTTAGGACCACCATGATTAAAGATTTTAAGAAACCTAATTCTGAGTCACAGTGCATTACAGAGCTCAAAGACATCAAATAGTTACCTACAGAGTCAGTGTGGGACTTCGATCAGAAATTTAAAGCCCTTATAGACCAATTCAGCTTTGAGTTTGCATCGGAGCAGCATAAGGAATGGTTTATTGCAGCACTGTTCCCTCACATCAGACTACCATTAATGCAGCAGAAAATCCAGACGCAGGACGACACGTTCGAGATGGCGATGAAACTAGAGGCTTCACCTCTAGCTGAAACCAACACAGGTATGACAAATCTGCAAAACCAGTTGGCTAATATCACGATACAGATGCATGAGCTTAAGAAAGGGAAAGAGGTTGCGCAAGACATATGGTGCATCAAGTGTAAAGCACAAGGCCATACTAAAGATAATTGTCCAGTCTTTGTAGAATATATAGCAACTGGGGCTCCTAACCCCTTACCACAGACCCACGGGCCGTGGTGTGAAATATGCAAAACAAGAGGACACCTACCTCACCAGTGCCCTCTACTTCAGAAGTACGTGCAGACACCTAAGAAATTATACTGCGTCTTCTGCAAGTCCGTAGGCCATGATGAACACGATTGCCGAGCCTATGATCTCATGGTTGGGAGTAAGCAAGACTTGTACAGAGTCCAATCAGAAACACAGGGTCCAGCAGCAGGACCATAGTATGATCAGGCTCATGTTGGCCGTGGAGGAGGATGAGGAGGACGAGGAGGACGAGGAGGATTTGGCCGTGGAGAAGGATTTGGCTGTGGTCGTGGACCAGTCACTTGTTACAACTGTGGAGTTCTAGGACATTATGCTAGGGATTGTCAGAGCCCTACCACCACATGTAACTATTTCAAATCTTACGATCATGCTATAGAAGACTGTCCTACCTTGATAGCCAAGATCAGAGAACCTAAGCCAGTAGTACACCAAAACATCCAGCTTATTGCTGTTGAGTAGGAAGAACCAGAACCAAGAGTCAACATTGTGACTCGCAGCAGTGTTTCCACCAATGGGACATCGCAGGCTATTGAAAAGACCACAGGTCAAGAGTGGGTGCGCAAATCTCCTAACAAAGCAACACCACTTGACCTACAGAAGAATAAACATACATTTCAGGAAGCTAATACTTTCTTTGATGACCCGATGCAATCAGGATCGCAGGTACCACCATCTAGGGGCGTACCGCATCAAGCACCTTGTGGCGTTATCCCTGTACAGATATCGCAGGCTACCACATCGAGCACATGTGACGAGGATGAGTTGACAGGAAGTGTACAATCCTTCCTGCAGAGTTGTTTAAAACTCGTGAGAAATGAGTAAGCTATTGGAGAACTTCAGCACCTAACGTTTCATGCACAATGGCTCAATTTGGAGCCACACCTTCAGATGCATCTTCTTCACTCGTTCCTCGCGTTCATGGACCGAATTTCATGGAACTTAATTGTAATGGCCAAACAATAGGCTTTTCATCCCCTCCAACCGCTCCCTCCCACCACTTATGTAACCTACACCTTCTTTGACCCAGACTCCTCTTGTTCCTTAAGGACATGTCTATGCTCAATGAAACCTCCTCAATCAACTCACCCCCAATAACCAACATGGGTAGGGAAGAAGCCAAAGAGGTAGGATCTGAAGAAACAAGAAACATCAAGGGGGTGGTCAACAACTCAAACCTCCTAAAAACAATGGATCTAAAACCCCCTGCATCCACCTAGACTTCGAAAGATCCCTCAGCTATGGGATAACCATCCATGTACCATTTGTGATGTTTATGGCCACTATACACACTAGTTCCCCTAGTTACATAGAGTCTTCTACCTACTACATAAAGTAAATCAATGTGAAACCAATTTTTCCTCTGCCACACAACCAAACCCAACACCACAAGGTCCTTCACCTATGGTGCTACATAACCCATTACCAAATCAATCGCAATCACTTATTTTGATTCAACCCATTTATCCTAGTTTCCATCATCTTATGACATTGTCATATGACGTCAACTTATAGACTTGAAAAAACCAATATGAATTCACCACGAAAACCATTAATCCCTCCATGGAATCTACCTCCACTACTCTCTATATGTCCTTACATTTTTCGACACCCCCCATGGACATGACTTCCAAATTACCTAGTTTTCGTTTGCGTCACGTTGTGAACAACTCCACTACTAGAGCCACTCTCAATTACAGTATTGTCAATGACTTGGCCAAGTCTCCCTCTTCCATGTCCGCTATATAAGTCCCAAGAAATTTGATTATGCAATGCAAAGCCTTGTTATCTTATTTAGGTGTTGTCTACCCCTCTGACTCCCAGATGATCAATTTCAACTTGGATCAAGGAGAACCTCAGATGCCTTCATCCGTAGCCTTACAGGTTCCTGTCACCATTCATAATTTGGTCATTCATTAATGAGGGTGCATCCACTTGCGTTATGTTAACCTTCGATTGGTAGAAGCTAGGATCCCAAACTCTTCAACCTTCAACCATCACGCTACGCGTTTACGATGGTCACGCTTCCCAACCAAAAGGCGTTCTTATTGCTAGGAAAAATGAACCTCCTATGGAAATGAGTTGTTCATCTAGTCTAAATGGTTCAGATCTAGAGAAAATAGTACACAATAGAATTGGAAGACTTTCCCTAGAATGGGTGGAGATATGGAATGAGTGTTTTTGATGGAATAGTGTAGTTTTTTCCTGTAATGATAGCTCTTTCACATATGTACCTGCATGATCACATGAAACCAACACACAATATAAAAAAGCACTAGAATATGTTCCACTATTCTATGTTAGTGAATAAGGAATCTAACAATAAAATACATGATAATGACACAACAGATTTTATGGGAAAATGACCAATTTTGCATTAAATAATGAAGAAGAAGTTTACAAAATTTTCCTTAGTGTTGATATGCTCCTTCAAAATGCCAATATCTTGTCCCAAAAAGCTCCAAATTTCTCCTCCTATGCTCACCCTACCAATTTAGGCCAGAATGTCAATGCAATAGCATAACCTTGCCCCCTCTCAACCATGGATATGAGCCTGCTTTTATAGGCCTTGGGAGGATAGGGAGGGTTGATAAAATAGTGGGTGAGGTGGATAAGAGATCCTAAAAGGATGGATCTCAAACCTAGGTGGTCCTCACATGTAGGGATAATGGAGCCACGAAGCCTTCCTTTGAGAAGCTTCATGCAAACCTCTCTTTTTTCAATTTTTACCAAGGGCACCATTTCTTTCCCACTATGATAGAGTGACAATAGGTAAAAACCATGCCTTGTACAATAGGTAAAGGTGGTGATGAAGAAGGTAACACTCATTGACTAAAAGGCAGGAGCGGTGTTGGATTTTCATATGCAGGATTGATATCTAGACTAGGATTTTACTTCATGACTTGGGATTAGGGGAAAATACTGTGTTTTGGGCCTCATCACATGTTGATGATGAGATTTATGTGCAAAATAATGCCCCCCAAAGCATGAGGCTAGAGGTATAAAATAGGAGATAGCTTTGAAAGAGAAATTTATCACTTCGAGGAAAGAATCATGTTGATCGGAGATCGTCAACTAGGCATCTACAATACATCAATACTTTTGAATCATGATAAAATGTTTTCTCATCATGGATGCAGACCAATACAAGGAATATCCATGAGAGATATTTTTAGAATAATCAATCCATAGTTACCTAAATTTGACATTAATTAATCAAATTTTTTCTTATTACCTAGATCCCTAGATTCCATTCTATGTTAGTTGCTTTCCACATGTCCTAGAAGTAAACACGTGCTAAAAATGAGTCATGGAGCACTTGGGAAACATCCTAGAAACCAATTTTAGCAAGTTTTCTTTATTCCTGGTTCCTTAAAGCACATATCTTCTTTTTTGAAAAGATACCTTGCTTTATAGTTGTTTTAAGGAAAAAGGAAAAGCTAGTCTAGGTGTAACTGCCTTGTTTTTTTCCCACATCATCCTCCCTCTTTTTCTCCAATTAAAATCATGTATGAGTTGTATTTCCATCCCTATTTATCTTTCCCACTTTACTTAGCAAATTTGTGAGCATATTCATAGATTTGGGAACTACTTTATGCACCTATGGGGGATTTGACTAGTTTTGGTAAGCCTGCTTTTTGACTATTTCGAATAGTATCCTTATGCATTCAAACCTATCATGTAATTATATATTTTAGCATCATATTACTTCACAAGTTTGGATATTGTACACTTACTAAATACAGATTAGTGTTATGCTCCAATTTCAGTCTCCTTTGGTGTGAATTTTGCATGTTTGATTAGCAATTTTGTGTTTTATTGTTCTATATCCTAGGTTCAATTTACACATGGTATCAAATCCTTTGTAGATAAATTCATATCCTTCCATGTTTCCATTTCATGTTAGGCATATTGACTGGGATTGCATTCTGCTAATTGGAGGGCACAGTTACTGAGCTATGGACCAATCTCAGAAGATCATCTTGACTCCATTCAATTTATTTGAGTGGAAAGATAAGATGGAGATATTGTTGAGAGAGAAAGGTCTATGTAGGGTGACCATGGAAAGTAAAGAAAATCCCAATGTATATGTAGAGAAAAATAAATGGCCCAATAGAAGGGATGAGGCCTATGGTCGTTTGTGTCTGAGCATTTCAAGAGGCCTCCTCTTCCATCTTGATGGATTGACATCACCTAATGAAGTGTGGGAGAAGCTTGAAGATATTTTTGGAATGAAATATGAAATTATAGGACATCAAATATAGAATGACTTGATCTCCTTGATTCCCAGTAGCTTCGAATCATTGCAACTCTACTTTTCCAAGTTTAAGGCCCTTGTTTTGCAGCTAAAATAGTGTGGGATTGAAAAGAAGGAAGAGAACCTAGTCTTTGGCATACTCTCTAATCTTGGTCCTGACTATTTAGTGTTTGTTTCGAACTTCCATGCCACCAAGTTGACAGCACAATCTTGGAATATTTTTAAGTTTGCATATTTCATGGAATCCCTCACATAGGATCAAGATAAGTTGGTGATGATGGGCACCATCAAACCTTCCAAATACCAAGCTTTGGTTGGTGAATATTCAAGGGTGGATTCAAAAATAAAGAAAAAATATAAAAATACACCTAATCAAAAGAGAGACAATTCAAAGTCTCAAGAGGAACCCCAAGGCTCCAAGAAGAACTCCCAGAAGATGAAGAATAAAGGAGAAATGATCAAGTGTGCATATTGCAGTAAGGGATATCATCCTAAGAGATCTTGTATGAAGAAGAAAATTGACATGTTGACCCAACTCCTGGAGAATAATAACATATCCCTTCCTGATTTCTCAAAGAAGAAGGAAGGAGGATCAAATTCAGAAGACAGAGAGAGAGTACATGCCTTGGTTGCTGTCACATCAAGATCACCTAGCTTCATCATAGATTCTGGAGCTTCTATACATATGGTTTCGACAAAGGAGACATTCTCCTCTCTTGACATGTCAAAAGGTCCACCAATAGTTTTGGGAGATGACTCTCTCACTGACAGTTTGGGGAAGGGTAGGATTGATCTTGACCATGGTAATTTCAATAATGTGTTGTATGTTCCAGGTCTTGCCTCTAATATCTTGGCAGTGTATTAGATGAATCATATTGGGTCTCCAAAGAAGGTCATCTTCTCCCCTGATGATGTTGAAATCACTGAGATTTTGAATGGTAAATTCATAGCAAAAGGTGTTGTTTATCACACTTCGAAGTTATACAAGTTTTTCCATTTTATACCCTACTCAAACCCCTCTGCTCTTCTGATTCATGCTAATGAAGCAAGCAATCTTTGGCATTAAATATTTTTCCATATTAACTAAAAGTATATTTCTTATTTGAGTGAAAAAGATATGGTCATAGGGTTACCAAAGGTCAAGTTTTCTAAGGGAGTCTGTCAAGGTTGTATCCTAGGAAAACACCCAGAGAACAAGTATGAGAGAGCTGGTCATGAGAGAACCTTTGCACCTATTGATTTGATCCCAAGTGACATTGCTGGTCCATTCCCTCATATGTCCATGAGTCAAGATAAATATGCACTCACCTTCATAGATGACTTTTCCAGGTATTGTTGGGTTCACTTCCTAAAGCATAAGTTTGAAGTTTTTGACCTTTTCAAAGTCTTTAGAGCCTTGGTTGAAAACCAGTCTGGGCGGAAACTCAATATCCTTAGATATTAAAATGGTAGTGAGTATGTAAATTCTAATTTCATTCAATATTGCAAATATGTAGGTATCCAGATGCAGTATTCGATCCCTTACACCACAACAAAATGGTGTTTCTAAGAGAAAGAACAGATCACTAAAAGAGATGGAAACCTGCATGATGGAGGCTAAGACTTTGCCACCAAAGTTTTGGTCCGAGGCTATAATACTACATCCAAAACATGGTTCCTCATAAGAAGCTTAACGGTATTACTCCTTTCGAATCTTGGAGTGTGAACAAGCCAGATGTGACCCATTTTAGGATTTTTGGCTCAAAGGCTTTGGGTTAGAATACCAACTGAAAAGAGGAAGGCTTTGTAACCCAAAAGACACGAGTGCCTATTTGTTGGGTATTCTGAAGATTCAAAATGGTACAAGATGATCAACTTGAGCATTAACAAATATCTCATTGAAAGAAGTGTTCAGTTCGAAGAAGAGTCTTTAGCAGTATTTGAAGTTGGAGAGTCCTCTTCATCACCAGAACCATTGATTGTAAGTGAAGAGACTAATGCGTTAGCTGATTTTGATATGTCTGATAATGATTATTTGATTGCAGATGATAACATTCCTACAAGACCAAAATGGGAATCAAATACCATTCATGCAGCTAGGGAGCTAGATGGAAATCCTACGGACACTAGGAGGACTATATCTCAATTTGAGAGTGCCCTTTGTGTGAAAGATCCTCTATTTGGAGAGAAGTGCTATCTAATGGCTGAATCAGATCCACAGACATATGAAGATGCAGCACATGATCCAATATGGAAAACACATGATACAATATGGAAAACAACCATGAAATAATAATTCAGCTCGCTCTAGAAGAACAACACTTGGGAACTGGTTGATCTTCCCCGAGGGAGGAAGCTAGTTCAATGTAAGTGGGTCTTCAAGACTAAGTTTTCTACTAATGGTTCACCTTTGAAATATAAGGCAATATTGGTAGCCAAGGGATACTCACAAGTACATGGTATTGACTACAATGAAACCTTTGCACCAGTGGAAAATATGGAATCCATAAGGCTAGCTCTAGCCATTGCAGCTTCGAAGCAGTGGGAAGTACATCACATATATGTGAAGTGTGCTTTCCTAAATGGAGATCTCACCAAAGAGATTTACATGTAGAAACCTGAAGGGTTTGTTTCTAATCCATCTTTAGTGTGTAGGTTAAAGAAATCATTATATGGGCTTAAGCAATCCCCTAGGGCTTGGTATGCCAAGATTGATGGCTTTTTGCTGTCACTAAGTTTTGTTCAATCCAAGTCTGATACTAATGTATATCTAAAGCTGATTCATAGTTATTTGATGATTATTCTTTTGTATGTGGATGACCTACTGATTACAGGAAGTTCAAAGAAAGAGATTGCCTCCTTGAAGGATGCAATTAACCATGCATTTTCTATGACAAATTTGGGATTGTTGAGCCAATTCTTGGGTCTCGAAATTTCTCAATCCCAACATGGAATCAAAGTACATCATTTCAAGTATGGTTCATATTTTCTCATCAAGTTCTACATGAAATATTTCAAACCAAGCAAGACTTCATTCCTTTCAGGAGTTAAGCTTGAAGAAGAAGGTTCTTCTCATATGGTAAATAATACACTGTATATGCAGTTGATTGGGTGTTTGATTTATATTATAAACAATCAACCTAATTTATCTTATGCAGTTAGTGTGGCTTCAAGATAAATGGAACAGCCTCATGGGATCCATTGGAGAGCATCCAAGAGGATACTAAAATTTGTTCAAGGAACAAGAACTCATAGGATCTTCTACAAAGCAAAATCTGATCTTGATTTGATTTGATTTACTGACAATGATTGGGCAGGTGACAACATAGATTGAAAGTATACATCAGGATATGTGTTCATGCTTGTAGAAGGGCCAATCAGCTGGTTAAGCAAGAAGTAGAGTGCCATAGCACTCTCATCTACATAAGAAGAGTATAGAGGAGTTGTAAATGCAACAACTCAATGTTTGTGGTTGCAGGGGATACTTGGAGAATGTGGCTTCGAATCAGAGTTTTGAACTATTATCTATTATGATAATCAAAGAATCATTCGAATATATAATGATCCAGTTCAGATACTGTGAACCAAGCACATTGAGATCCATATGCACTACTTCAGACAGCTTGTGCATGATGGTACCATTGTTTTACTCTTCTGTGCTTGTTCAGAACAAGTAGCAGACATCTTCACCAAAGTTTTTTGTGAGAAGACCTTTAGCAATCTCAAATCACTGATGGGGATTGCTGATCATGCTATGAAGCATGATTGATGACAATATTTCCAAATTTTGTTTCATGTCCATGTTTAAGGGAGGATTTTTCACACTGTGTTTTGGCCTTTTTTCTTGGTTGTATGGACAAGCAGTATGTAAAGGGTGACTAAGCCTTGTTGCTAGGCCCTATAGTTTTCTGATATTTACTCATAAATTCAAGCTTAAGGGGGGGTGTTAGAATAATCAACCCATATTTACCTACATTTGACATTAATTAATCATTTTTTGTCTTATTATCTAGATTCCTAGATTCCATTCTATGCTAGTTGCCTTCCACATGTCCTAGAAGTCAACACATGCTAAAAATGAGTCATGGAGCACTTGGAAAACATCCTAGAAACCAATTTTAGCAAGTCTTCTTTATTCCTGGTTCTTTAAAGTGCATATCATATTTTTTTGAAAAGCTGCCTTGCTTTATAGTTGTTTTAAGGAAAAAGGAAAAGCTAGTCTAGGTGTAACTGCCTTATTTTTTTCCCACATTATCCTCCCTATTTTTATCCAATTAAAGACATGTATGAGTTGTATTTCTATCCTTCTTTATATTTCCCACTTGACTTAGTAAATTCGTGAGCATCTTCATAGATTTTGAAACTGCTTTATGCACCTATGGGGGATTTGACTAGTTTTGGTAAGCCTTCTTTTTGAATATTTCGAATAGCATCCTTATGTATTCAAACCTCTCATGTAATTATATATTTGAGCAGCCTATTACTTCACAAGGTTGGATATTGTACACTTACTCAATACAGATTAGTGTTATGCTCCAATTTCGGTCTCCTTTGGTGTGAATTTTACATGTTTGATTAGCAATTTTGTGAGTATTATTGTTCTATTTCATGGGTTCAATTTCCATAGAGATTAACAACCCTGGATACTAGGATACAAGGTATATCCATGTGATGCAGGACTCAAACTTGGGACATAGCTACCATAAATACACTGTAGATCTATGTCAAATGAACACAAATTCGAGCACAACCATGACCATACAAATGTGGATCCATGCTGAGAATTCATACAATATACTCCATCACAACCTGGGTAGAAATATATGAGTACTTTTAACAGATACCCAGGGTATTCGTCTTGTCTTCTACAAAGTATGATTCTATAAATGTGATTACAATAATCTGAAGTCGAACATAGTAGAAACCACTTGATTACCGGTCAATGATGTGAACCATTAACAAGTGCGAGGGAGATCACCATTAATGTCAATGATTCCCAAGGTACCCTAGTACAATCTAATGATTGTGAATAGATTATTTGATGTCAAACAATCAATTGAATCTATCAATCAAAGATCAATGATGTGAACCTATGTCGAGAGCGAGTGAATCTATCATTAAGGCATACAGATCTCAAGGTACTGTTGATGCCTGGAAAATCCCAAGTACCTGCTGGGTAAAATTATTCAACAGATTATAATAGAATTCCAACAATTTAATTGTCAACCCGAAGATAGCGTAAACTTGTGAGGCACAAACAAAATATATGCAGGGGCAGAGTGTCGCTGAACTTAATCTATAACTAAAATTGAATTAAACTTGTAACTGAAACTAAATTAAACTTGCAAAAGCAGAAATAACATGAACATAAATCTAATCTAGAACAACAAGAAATTTCAGTATATAAATCCAATCTGTGAAAACATAAAATTGCATAAACATAAACTAGTATAAAGCAAATTAACATTAACTGGTGAGCTCACATAAAATCAATACTGAAAATGCATAAGAAATAAATAACTGAACATCTACTTTAACAATTCATAAGAAATAAATACTTAAAATCTATATTAACATAAAAAAGTCAAGGGATGTGCATAAAGCATCATCTCCACTACATAATAATCAGAAATCCTATTCTATGACTAACTCTAAACTATTCTCTACTTCAAACCACTAGAGATATCTCTAACCAAAATGAGGAGAGAGCCCTCCTATTTATACATGAATTCAAGATAAGTGATCATAATTACAGGTCCACTATTCTCTCAACCTATCCCTTAAAATTCTCAACAAATAGAAAACTCATCCCCCCAAATCCTCAACAAATCTACAACTCATCCCTTTAAATCCTCGACCAAATATTGGATGAGATATTCTCTCCACATGTCCATGATCTTCTCCTTGAAGTTAGCTCATATCTAGAAGATGAAATTCGAATCTAATGCTAGGTGGCCACTTTTGAGCTTGCTAAAGTCTTCAAATACACCTATACACATCACCAAACTCACCCAACTTTAAAGAATAATGCAAATATGTTATTTTTCTCAATAATTAACCATAAATTCACTCAAAATACTAAAAAATAAATGATTTGGAAAATGGTAATATAAACCCATATTTATTATGAAAGTGGTGAATGTTAATGGTTTTATGGAAGGATATAATGGAATAAGGTGATAAATAGTATGTGAAATGATGAATAAAATGTGTTCATTTTGCGGCTCAACATACCCCCCAACTTGACTGTTTGCATGTTCTCATGCAACTATGCATTGATTCCTTTAAAACTTTTGGCTTGTAGCCGAGGCTTTACATGATGATGGTATGTAACAGTAAATCATTCCATGATTTTGAAATGCATGAGTGGCAAAAAAATTTTCTCTTCTTTATATATATATATATTTATGGCTAGTTCTTGTGTAACAACCATAACAAATGTTGGTTCTTGTGTGACAACATTCGCTTGTTTTATTTGTATTTTTGCTGCAATACATAAGATTTGTGCATGAGAAATGATGAATCATCAATGTATATTAGAAAGCCTTTTCTTCATATTATGAATCATGCCAATATATATAGCATAGTTTGGGAAACACATGTTGTCCAAGGGTGAATGAGATGATGAATATGTAAAAATGGTAATGAATAGCACCCCCCCTAACTTAAGATAGATTAGGTTTGTGAAAATGAGAAAGGAAATGTGGTGAGGGAATTTTCCAAATTTATTCATTTTCTAGCATTTAAGGAATTACATGGTTAAAAATTAGAAAACAACATACCTCCACTTACCCAAAAAGTTGATGAATTTATGCAATAGGAATGCGGCTACTACTGCTGGATCATAAAATGTGAAGTAAAGGATTTGAACTGCTGCTTGGTTGGATGAAGTAGAATACGAGAGCTAAAAGTAGAACTGTAGTAGTCTCATATGCTGGAATTATGTTGCTGTAAAAATGTTGATGATGTCATGAAAAGTATATAGTCATCACCTGCTACAAAACCCGATGGTACAATTCTTACCATGCGAATAAATGTGTCGATGTCGAACATGGAAATAAATCATTGGATTACTGACCATTAATGAATATCGTTAACCAATGCGAGACAATCTCACCATTTATGTCAATGAGTGCCAAGGTACCTAAGTACATCATGCAAAGTGCGAATAAAGGAGTTGATGTCGATCCACTTGCAAGATCTAGCAATCAAGGGACATTGATGTATTCCCATGATTGTCAGTGAGAGAACTTGCCATTAAGGCATGCAAGCCTCAAGGTACTAAAAATGAACTTTAGTCTCTATCCCAGATAATGTGCTGAGGTCGATGGGGCAAGACTTGTTGAAAGGTGGGACTTAAGGAATCCCACATCAGTCAACATGTATTGTATATAATGAGTGGTAGGACTATAGATGAAAGATCTCACGGTTAAACAATTTTTTATGGCAGGGATAACAAAGCAGTGTAGTCATGGAAAGGAAGATGAATGGTTTTATTCATAAGGAAAAAGATAATCTGAAAATAAGGAAAATGTATGACTCAGAAAGGTGGACATGTGGGAAGTTATGATGTATAAGGCAGAAAGAGTAGACTCTGACATGGATGATGAATAAGCTTGGAAGAAAAAAAGGGTAAGTAATCATGACATGGCGTGATTGGTTTTTGAAAGGCTTCTTTGTGATAGAAAATGTCATGCCATACTCAAGGGAAAACTCAACTTCTTTGAGCTTTCAAAGTAACATTTTATGAAAATCTTCTGCGATTCTGGAAATTATTTATGTATGCCATTTGTTCGTCTTTAAATCTGCAAAATATTAGTATTTTCCTGCAACCAACTTGTGAGAGCATTGAAAATACAGAAAAATATATGTTTAACAAACCAAGTCAAATAAAATAAATGAAATGCTTTTATACCTAAAAGTGGCAACCCTTATTGTCAAAACTTGTTTCTGAGTGACTTGCGACAACAAATTAGCGCAATAATCATAAAATTTTGAGAAAAGTTCTAAATTCGTCTAAAATTTAAAATTTTATGATTTTATTTATTAACTAATACTTTTTATTTATTTATATGTTTTTTGGTTTTTAATTTAATTTAATTTTTATTTTTGTAGTATTATTATTGCAGTGTTTTTATATAATTTTAAATTTGATTTTACAAAAACAAAATTTTTATGTGCTTTTTAATCATATAAGTTTATGTATATAGATATGAATATGCGTCTTTATATAATAATTGCACAATAGGGAGAGAGGGTTGACCCTTTCACTGGTCGACCCCTCTAAAAGCAGGTTAACTTAATGATCTAAATAGAGATGAGTGTGCAGACAAGCAATTTTTTATGGTGAGTTTAAGAGCTTGAAACAACCACCTATCTCCCCCCAAACGGAAGATGTACCAGGTCCCACTGTGCAAAAAAAAAAAAAAAAAAAGAATGCGTAGCTGCCTTCGATTTTAAAGATGCAAATTATATCATTATTTTATGTTGGACCTAAACAATTTTATTTTTAATTGTTTTTATGTGTATTTTAATTATTTTTTCAATTATTTATGTTATATATACATATTAACTATAACTATTAAAATAAATTATACCAATCAAATTTTTATTCTTTGCATAGCTAAATATAGTAAAAACAATTTTATTTTATTTTATATTTTTTATATTATATTAATGTTTTTATTTTTATTTTATTATTATTATTAATTTCAGTAAAATAACAACACAAAATATATTAAAAATATTTGTTTTTATTTTTTATGAACTTTTATTTAAAACAAACCATTTTCTCATATTTAGCAAATCCATACATCAAAAACTTTTTTAATAATATCACGTAATAAGGATGCGAGCTCCACAATTTCCAAGCTCTCGGGAGGTAGTTGTTGTTTGGTAGCGAGAGTGAGTGCAATCTTACGAACTCTGAGGGCATGGAATGCATCGTGAGAAGCGTCCCACTTGCCCATTACAGATTTAACAAGCTCCTCTGCATTTTTCACAACCTCCGAATGTGTTTTTCATTATGAAAAGTATGATCTCTTGCTAAGATATGCCAAACCCGCATAATTAGCAGAGAAGCTTCACACTACTTATTTACATTCACGTTTGTTGGCTTCTGCAACCGATATCCATTTTTGGCCACCTTTCCTCAATAAAGCGGCATGGCTATAAAATTTATGGGGTTTATGCTATTATGTAAATTTAAAGAATGATACATAAACAATGATCTTTTGAACCTTGTTAAATATTTTTTTATAAAATTAATTTTTAATCATAAAATTACACAATATCTCTAGATTCATTCTCTGTAATTTAACTTTTTAGAATTTATTTTTTTACAAATAAAGATAAATTATATATATTCTATAATTTTAACTTTTTAGTTTGTTGCCGTCAAATTTAGGTGATATGTTTAAATTATAATATAGAATTGTTGCATAAATGACGACCTTGTAGTAAAGTAATTTTAGTGTGGGATTTTGCAAAAAGGTCGCTTGCAGGAATATTATCTTGTTCCAGTTTCAATTTATCTGGCTAACTGAGTTTACCGAGATGATGCACCCGTTGAAGCAAATGTGGAAGCATCCGTGAAAAAAAACCAATTGATCCAACGACTTACCCATTGATCCAACGGCTTACCCAGTTTAATATTCAATTGCAAAGCTTGCAGGATTCCTTCCGGGTGGAGATTCATTTGACTAAAGATTCAGCAGTTTAAAAGCCATCAGCTCCAAAACCTTCTCGCTCTGCACTCCTTCCAGTTTAAAGTGCTGCCACATTACCTTTCCTAGCTTATTCATTACTATCTTGTACATCACCTCTTATAGTTTCCGAATCTAGAAGAAGCATCCGTTGATCCTGTAGAGGCAAAATCAAAGGTAACAAGGGCAATAAGCCTAAGAACAACAGAATAATAAAAGGTCCTTAGCATTAAATGAGTACAGAGAGTACGTTTGGGCAGGAATACGATCGAAATGCAGTCCCGCGTTACCTTTGTCTGGTTGAAGATTCACCCTTTGATTCATCCATTGAACCAGTTGCCCCGGTTTACCTAATTGACTAAGTTTACCCGGTGCCAGGTGATGGGGGAGACTGTTACCACCTAAGTTGTACTTAGTAGTTTTTTATCAAGTGAGCCTCGTGAACCGGACAATGATAACTTGTTCGGACTTCAGAAGACCTTTGGGAGTACTTCTGGGAAGTGCTTGTTGTACTATATCACATGTTCATACCCCATGGGGGAATTATAATAAATGTTCTAGCATGATAGTGTCTGTAAAAAGACCCTGTCTCTTAGACTTTATTTGTTAATCCGATCAGCCCAGGGTGTTTTTTCCCTTGGTTATTATGGGTTGTTGAATAAACAACTGATAATTTCTGAGTTTTTCACTCCATACCTCCAAAGTTGGGGTGGTCGGCTTGGCATTTAGGCCTATTGAGGTTATTTGAGTCTATGTGTCAATGTATAAACATGCTAGACATCATGGTCGAGTCATATGAACATGTCTAAGTCCACCTAGGTTTTTTCAATTTTTCAATTTTTCAATTTTTCAGTGTTTTTTATTAAAATTTAATTTTTCCAAAACTTAGGCTATTTTTTAATAGTTTAATTGGAAAAATTGATTTTGTAATAAAAGTGGGCCAAATAATCAGTTTCAGTCATGTAGGTGCTCATTTTCAAGCTAAGAGCACCATGTAAACCCATGGACCCACTATTTCCTAGTTTTGAGTGATTTTCCATCACTTAGGTCAGAAAGCCCCAAAAAATCATTTATTGATTATTTTAATTAATAAATTGATGAATAATGGAGCAAATCCAAAATCATAGATCAGTGGATTCTCAGCCGATTTGATTGAAATCAGTCAGATCTGAACCAGATTGACTGGATCTGACAAATCCTTAACTGAAGGAGGTGATCTTCAGCATCCTTTATGGGGAATTTCGCCCTCCCTCTCTCCTCCACACGTTTTGGCTCATCTGGATGAGTTTTGGTGGATGCCTCAGTCAACAGTTTGAGGTGTCAGTCAGATCAGCTCTCCGATTGACAATTGCACTTTGTGAGACTCAGATCTGGCTCAGTTAGACACGGATCAGGCATTGATGGACTCTCCTTCAGCTACAGTGGTCTATCTCCTTGGGATTTGTGCCCACCTTGGGCTGGATCTCCTATCTTTTGTATAAATCCAAGCATAAGGATCCTCTTCCAAGCTAGTTAGAGTTGGATTGAAGGGCTTGCTATTGTAATACTGTTGTAATCTTTTGTTTGTTGAAATAAAGAAGCTTTGGAGGCCAAATGGTGTAATGCTCTCATATGTGTGGATTAAGCATTGTCTTACGGCTATTGATGTTGCCGGCTCTTCTCTCAATTTCTACATCTGAACCCTGTCTGGATTGAACGATTCAGTTGAATCAATACGAGTATAGTTGGGCAAGTAAGTTTACTTGTTTTTCTTATATCTCATAGCATATATGTTAGAAGATCTAGACTATACATGTTTAATAAGTATATTTGCATGTAATTCTTGTCTCTTTTTCATATATATATATCCAGATCTCATGAGGTTTCGTGCAGGATTGTGTGTTTAGCTTTCAGGTAGAAAAGATTGGACGAGCTGTGGATCTAGTTTGACTCCACTATACATCCAAAAACTTTGTGAAGACATTGCCCCTATGTATTCCACTAACAAGTTTCCATTGCAGATCTGCTTCAGCAACAAGCACTGTCCTTCAAAATCAATTCTTTTTACCTGGTTACTTTGTTCACAGCTTTGATACTGTTTACATCTATTACCTTAAAGTAAATTTAACATAGATCTATCTCCTCAAATCCCATAGTCTAGATCTTGTTCTTAAAATGTTTCATAAGCATTCTAGATCTAGCTTTAGCAAAATCGTCATTTTTGCATGGAATTTTAAAGAGAATTTGTAGCTTACATGCATTAGATTTCTATTTTCTTTTATAAAAGATAAATTTAGCAATCAGTGCACATCATATTGGCTTCCTGAAAGGCAAGCCAAGATCCCAAGGAAAGCTTGCTTTCCTTGGTTCCCTTTTTACATTTTTTAACTAGTTTTAACTTATTTTTTTTTGGTTAAAAGTAAGCTGACCCAAAGGTACTTTCAGAGTGCTTTTGGGCATATTTCAGTGTAATAAGATTTCTGGTTTTTAGCAGGTATAACAGAAAAGAGGAGGAGTTGCTGTTTGAAAGTGACTTTTGGGCCTTCTGAATCCCCCCAGGGGTCTTCCTTTTTGACTGAAATCTTTAATTTTTGCACTTTGTAAGCTCTTGGTTTCATTCTGTATAAGAATCAAGAGGCATCATATTAGTTTTCTAATATTGTAACCACTGGTAATAAAACTAATTATGAATAGGCTCTTTCGAGCCCATTCCCCATCCCCCCTAGGGGGATTTGCGTCCGTGTCATTTTTTGCTTTTCGTTCATCTTTTTCAATTTAGCATAGTATTAATCTGCAGGGTAGTATACTTTGATTTAAAATCATTTCCATATTCCATATCTATTGGTTTCAAAGTAACTTTAATACTTACCCCACGAGCCTCCTTTTGAGCCGAAAGGTGAAGAAAGATTCGTGGTAGTCTAATTAGAAAATTGTGGTTCGCTTATATTTTTATGTTTCATTTGCTATCATCATTTGTTTCAGCAACCATAATAAAATCAACCCCTCCTTGATTCCTCGATTGAGGTCCACTTGGACCGAAAAAGGTTCCTAGAGGGTTTTTTTTTTAACGAGATTATCTATCTCAAAATTTACTAAAATTGACAAGACTCCGGTGTGTATGCTTTGCACTTAGCTGCGGTTCGTCCGATCAATCAAGCTGTATCAAAAGCACTTGAGTGACTAGTATAATTAGGATTCACTCTCCTAAATTGACAAACCATCAGGTGAAAATCCAACACCTAGATCAAACCATTACGGTGGCAAAATACCCAAAGGAAGCGAGAACTTCTGAAAAGTGACCTCGGGGCACCGATCTCTGTCACATTGTAATGGGTGCGTTATGAACAATAGCCCCAGAGACTCTATTCAGCCCACATATTCCTTGTGGGTAACCGTGAAGGTTTAGTTTTGGACATACTCCAAGTACTCTCGGGTATATCTGGAGTCCACCCCTTCGCCTAATTTTAATCAACTCATATTTCACATTAACTTAAAACGTACCAAGAGGCAATTGCAAAACATTTACTCCAAGCACATGCAGGTACATTGATTTTCTTTTGAATCCATTTTAAGGCATTGGTTATTTTGTTGCTATATATATATATTGTGTCTGAGCATTGTGCTTTCATGCCCTCATTGCATATCTTGTCATCTATGGTTGTTTATGGTTAATTCTCAAACTCCTAAGTAATTTATTCAGTTAATATCACCATACTAAGTAATTAGCCATAGTAACTTAATAGGGTCTACCCCCCTTGGCTTTGTTAGGAGTTGAGCCTAAACGAAGGAGTCAAGAACAAGGTGACAGCCTTGACTTGAGACTTGCCCCCAAGGACACACCGAGTGGCTTGAAGATTTCTGCCACGTGACCTAGGTGTGTGAAAGGCGGCAACACTTTTTGGTGCCATTGCCGGGGATAAATCTTTTTATTCTTGGGTACGACTTAGCTTAACTTTTTCTAAACAACTAAAAAGATAAAAACTTTTGATTGATCTAGTCTTTAAAAAACATAAAAATTAAAACTCGACCCATTTGGCGACTCCACTGTCTAACATCCCTCCAAGAATTTCTACCTGAAGAAACTGCCGAAAATTATTCAATCCTCTCCCTAATCCCGAAAGGTTTATTAGGGAAGGATTGAATAGGCAGACTTCCCGTAGAAACCTTGAAAATTTAGGAGACCAATCCCTCTTAGATATCCATTACATACTTGTAGAGAGTCATGTTCACCAATCTCAAGAAATGACGGAATTGTTCAAACCCCTTGACTTTTGTCAGATAGCAGGTGGTCCCCATGCCATTCCAAAATATGATATCAAGAAGCTTCCCATATTTCATGGCAATAATGCCATCACTGCCAAGTCTCACCTTCGAAAGTTTGAAAAACACTTGGTCAGTTATTGCAATGATGCTACCCATGACTATGACGATGTCAAAATGAAACTCTTTGCTTTATCCCTAGAAGATGATGCTGAAGAATGGTACTTCGACCTAGATGATGATTCATATAAAACGCTTAGTGAATTCCTAGAGAGTTTTAAGAAGAAATGGGGGGAAAAGAAAGAACCAAGACATTTGCTTGCTTCCCTTCATAACATAAAGAAGATGGAGAATGAAACCATGGATGAATTTAACACTAAGTTCAGGCGTGTGGTTGCGGACCTCCCTAGAGAAATCAAGCCAAGGAATACCTCCATCCTCATATCTTACATCAAAGCTTTCACTGGTGATTTGAGGTACCAGTTAAGGGACAAAGAGCCGACCGATCTAAAAACTGCTCAGGAATTGGCCGAGAAAATAGAAAAGAATATGCAGTCTTCAGGCAAATCCAACATTCCAGGTTACACTAGGGGAAACACTTCATACAACAAAGAGAAGGGAAAAGCCGTTGAATTAGAGGAAAATGAAACCTCCAAAGACCCCGTGGAAAAGGTAACAGACATGATAAAATACTTGGTTACTAGTCAAAACCAACTTATGGAAAATCATTCTGCACACTTGAATCACATTCATAATAGATTGATCACAATGGAAAGGAATAATGGACCTAGGAACTTTCAGCCCAAGCAGAGTCAGATATATCAAGATAATTTTCCTCAGCAGGAGCCTAGGACTCCAAACCAGTTAGAATTAGCTAACATGGTAGAAGAAGTAATTCCATGGTGTAGACCCTATGAAAAATTCCACCAAGAAATCACTTGTTATGTTGCAAATCAAGTCATGGAACATGGACTTCCCGAGGTCAGTAATCAGGAAACAACTTCAAGCGAGCCTGATCATATATACATGGTGGGCCAGGCCTACCCTTTGTCACCATATCAACAGTACACACGTAAGGATGAAACCATTGCAGAGTCTTATAGTGAAACTTATGATGAAAACTATATTGTACATGATGGGACTTCTACATGTTCTCCATATAATGATGACAGTCTGGAAGGTTTACTGCCTTGTGACCTTTTCTCTGAAGAAGATGAGTATGAAAATGAGGACAAGTATAGCTTGGAGCATGATACAAGTGACGAAGACTCCCTTATCCCCAACAAAGATATTGATGAGGAGTCCTGGACATTCATGGAAAATTCGGTCTATGACATGAATAAAGAGGAAAATAATGAACCAAAAACTTTTGATGGTTTTGTTGATTTTTCTATCTATGGCATATCTAAAGGAGAGAGCATGGACCATGTGGCTGTGGGAAACTTTGATATGAAAAAGGAGCATGCAGTTTATCCACATGATCAGTCTAAGCCATATATCAGTATCAGTAATGAAGACAAAGAAAACTTGATATCGGAACCTGATATCAGCAATGGGGAATCCATCACATCTAACATAGATGATGGTGATGACTATTGGGATTTTTGTGGATATCTTATTAAGAATCCTATCTATGCTATATCTAGCGAGGGGAGTGTCTATTTAGAAATTTGTGGAAGTCCAATCTACTATACTTCCATAGAGGGAAGCATGGATCTGGAGACCTTGGAAAACCTTAGTATGGAAGAGGAGCATTCAGAATTTTCATGTGATCATTCAGAGTCATATCATGCAGAGCCGCACAAGGGTATCAGTAATGAAGACATTGAGAAGCAGTGTTGTGAAAAGTCAGATGTGATGTAGTTAGTGGAATATTAGTCTCAGCCATCTTTTTCACATATAGAGGTTCCTTATGATTTGGAGCTACTTGGGGCTTGTGCAATGAGTTATCATTTGATAAGCCTCGGTGATCAGTTTGATGATGTAGTTAGTCTACCTCATCATTATGATTGGTATATCAGTTCCATCCAGTCATGGATAGAAGCAACCTGCATGAGCACATACAAGTTGGGGAAGAAATTTTATGACATTATTCATGCCTATGATCTCCCATCCATCCCGCCCATTCTGAATCATCACGCAGGTTTGCATTTTCTGAATAAGGTATCCTTACTTTGGTTGGTAACCAAAGACAAGGAATTTTTTTTATGTTAATGAAATGCTTAGGTGGTTACATTGGATTTCTGATTACACTTAACCCTTTTTATATCATGCTTAGAGTAGAAAAATAAGCTCCTTGAAAGAGAGCATTTACTTTCTGCATTTCTATTTTATACTTAGCTATAATAAAACTTTGCTTCTTTTAGTTAGTTACATTTATTTTGTTTAAATAAATCATCTCAATGGTTCATTTGGTTTTTATGTAAAGCTTGTGCTATTGAAGTTTTCTTGTAAAGTTGAGATTTTTGTACAGGGTGTATAAACCAGAGATTTTGGTGTTCTCATATCCTCTCCTTTCCCTATGACCAGATCGAGCACACGTTCCGCAGTTGGAGCCAGAATGTTACCACCTAAGTTGTACTTAGTGGTTTTTTATCAAGTGAGCCTGGTGAACCGGACAAGGATAACTTGTTCGGACTTCAGAAGACCTTTGGAAGTGCTTGTTGTACTATATCACATGTTCATACCCCATGGGGGAATTGTAATAAATGTTCTAGCATGATAGTGTCTGTAAAAGACCCGGTCTCTTAGACTTTATTTGTTAATCCGTTCATCCCAGGGTGTTTTTTTCCGTTGGTTATTATGGGTTGTTGAATAAACAACTGATAATTTCTGAGTTTTTCACTCCATACCTCCAAATTTGGGGTGGTTGGCTTGGCATTTAGGCCTATTTAGGTTATTAGAGTCTATGTGTCAATGTATAAACATGCTAGACATCATGGTCAAGTCATATGAACATGTCTAAGTCCCCTAGGTTTTTTCAATTTTTCAATTTTTTTGATTTTTTCAGTGTTTTTTTATTAAAATTTAGATTTTCCAAAACTTAGGCTATTTTTTAATAGTTTAATTGGAAAAATTGATTTTTTAATAAAAGTGGGCCAAATAATCAGTTTCAGTCATGTAGGTGCTCATTTTCAAGCTAAGAGCACCATGTAAACCCATGGACCCACTATTTCCTAGTTTTGAGTGATTTTCCATCACTCAGCTCAGAAAGCCCCAAAAAATCATTTATTGATTATTTTAATTAATAAATTGATGAATAATGGAGCAAATCCAAAATCATAGATCAGTGGATTCTCAGCCGATTTGATTGAAATCAATCAGATCTGAACCAGATTGACTGGATCAGGCAAATCCTTGATTGAAGGAGGTGATTGAATCAGATCTAGAGTTGATCTTCAGCATCCTTTATGGGGAATTTCTCCCTCCCTCTCTCCTCCACACGTTTTGGCTCATATGGATGAGTTTTAGTGGATGCTTCAATCAACAGGTTGAGGTGTCAGTCAGATCAACTCTTCGATTGACAATTGCACTCCATGAGACTTAGATTTGGCTTAGTTAGACACAGATCATGCATTGATGGACTCTCCTTCAGCTACAGTGGTCTATCTCCTTGGGATTTGTGCCCACCCTGGGCTGGATCTCCTATCTTTTGTATAACTCCAAGCATAAGCCTCCTATTCCAAGCTAGTTAGAGTTGGATTGAAGGGCTTGCTATTGTAATACTGTTGTAATCTTTTGATTGTTGAAATAAAGAAGCTTTGGAGGCCAAATGGTGTAATGCTCTCATATGTGTGGATTAAGCATTGTCTTACGACTATTGATGTTGCCAGCTCTTCTCTCAATTTCTACATCTGAACCCTGTCTGGATTGAACGATTCAGCTGAATCAATAGGAGTATAGTTGGGAAAGTAAGTTTAATTGTTTTTCTTATATCTCATAGCATATATGTTATAAGATCTAGATTATACATGTTTAATAAGATTATTTGCATGTAATTCTTGTCTCTTTTTCATATATATATCCAGATCTCATGAGGTTTCGTGCAGGATTGTGTGTTTAGCTTTCAGGTAGCAAAGATTGGATGAGTTGTGGATCTATTTTGACTCCACTGTACATCCAAAAAATTTGTGAAGACATTGCCCCTCTGTATTCCACTAACAAGTTTCCATTGCAGATCTGCTTCAGCAATAAGCACTTCTCTTCTCATTTTCCTCCTTCAAAATCAATTCTTTTTACCTGGTTACTTTGTTCACAGCTTTGATACTGTTTAGATATATTACCTTAAAGTAAATTTAACATAGATCTATCTCCTCAAATCCCATAGTCTAGATCTTGTTCTTAAAAGGTTTCATAAGCATTCTAGATCTAGCTTTAGCGAAATCGTCTTTTTTGCATGGAATTTTAAAAAGAATTTGTATCTTGCATGCATTAGATTTCTATTTTCTGTTATAAAAGAGAAATCTAGCAATCAGTGCACATCATATTGGCTGCCTAAAAGGCAAGCCAAGATCCCAAGAAAAGCTTGCTTTCCTTGGTTCCATTTTTACCTTTTTAAACTAGTTTTAACTTGGCTTTTTTTTGGTTAAAAGTAAGCTGACCCAAAGGTACTTTTAGAGTGATTTTGGGAATACTTCAGTCTAATAAGATTTTTGGTTTTTAGCAAGTATAACAGAAAAGAGGAGGAGCTGTTGTTTGAAAGTGACTTTTGGGCCTTCTGAATCCCCCCAGGGGTCTCCCTTTTTGACTGAAATCTTTAATTTTTGCACTTTGTAAGCTCTTGGTTTCATTCTGTATAAGAATCAAGAGGCATCATATTAGTTTGCTGATATTTTAACTGCTGGTAATAAAAATAATTATGAATAGGCTCTTTCAAGCCCATTCCCCATCCCTCATGGGGGAATTTGCGTCCGTGTCATTTTTTTCTTTTCGTTCATCTTTTTCAATCTAGCGTAGTATTAATCTGTAGGGTAGTATACTTTGATTTAAAATCATTTCCATATTCCATTTCTATTGGTTTCAAAGTAACTTTAATACTTACCCCACGAGCCTCCTTTTGAGCCGAAAGGTGAAGAAATGTTCGTGGTAGTCTAATTAGAAAATTGTGGTTCGCTTATCTTTTTATGTTTCATTTGCTATCATCATTTGTTTCAACAACCATAATAAAATCAACCCCTCCTTGATTCTTTTGATTGAGGTCCACTTGGACCGAAAGAGGTTCCTGGAGGGTTTTCTTTTTAATAAGATCATCGATATCAAAATTTACTAAAATTGATAAGACTCCGGTGTGTATGCTTTGCACTTGGCTACGGTTCGTCTGATCAGTCAAGATGTATCAAAATCACTTGAGTGACTAGTATAATTAGAATTAACTCTCCCAAATTGACAAACCATCAGGTGAAAATCCAACACCTAGATCAAACCATTACGGTGGAAAAATACCCAAAGGAAGCGGGAACTTCTGAAAAGTGACCTCAGGGCACCGATCTCTGTCACACCCTAATGGGTGCATTATGAACAATAGCCCCAGAGACTCCATTCAGCCCACATATTCCTTGCGGGTAACCGTGAAGGTTTAGTTTTGGACATACTCCAAGTACTCTCGGGTATATCTGGAGTCCACCCCTTTGCCTAATTTTAATCAAATCATATTTCACATTAACTTAAAACGTAGCAAGAGGCAATTGCAAAACATTTACTCCAAGCACTTGCAGGTACATTGATTTTATTTTGACTAGATTTTAAGGCATTGGTTATTTTATTGCTATATATATATATATTGTGTCTCAGCATTGTGCTTTCGTGCGCTCATTGCATATCTTGTCCTCTATGGTTGTTTATGGTTAATTCTCAAACTCCTAAGTAATTCATTCAATTTAACATCACCATACTAAGTAAATAGCCATAGTAACTTAATAGGGTCTACCCCCCTTGGCTTTGTTAGGAGTTGAGCCTAAACGGAGGAGTCAAGAACAAGGTGACGGCTTTGACTCGAGACTTGCCCCTAAGGACACACCGAGTAGCTTGAATATTTCTGCCACGTGACCCAGGTGTGTGAAAGGAGGCAACACTTTTTGGTGTCATTGTCGGGGATAAATCTTTTTATTCTCGGGTATGACTTAGCTTAACTTTTTTCTAAACAACTAAAAATATAAAAAATTTTGATTGATCTAGTCTTTAAAAAACATAAAAATTAAAACTCAATCCATTTGGTGACTCCACTATCTAACATCCCTCCAAGAATTTCTACCCGAAGAAACTGCTAACAATTATTCAATCATCTCCCTAATCCCTAAAGGTTTATTAGGGAAAGATTGAATAGGCATACTTCCCGTAGAAACCTTGAAAATTTAGGAGACCAATCCCTCTTAGATATCCATTACATACTTGTAGAGAGTCATGTTCACCAATCTCAAGAAATGACGGAATTGTTCAAACGCCTTGACTTTTGTCAGATAGCAGGTGCTCCCCATGCCATTCCAAAATATGCTATCAAGAAGCTCCCCATATTTCATGGCAATAATGCCATCACTGCCAAGTCTCACCTTCGAAATTTTGAAAAGCACTTGGTCAGTTATTGCAATGATGCTTCCCGTGGCCATGACGATGTCAAAATGAAGCTCTTTGCTTTATCCTTAGAAGATGATGCTGAAGAATGGTACTTCGACCTAGATGATGATTCATATAAAACTCTTAGTGAATTCCTAGAGGGTTTTAAGAAGAAATGGGGGGAAAATAAAGAACCAAGACATTTGCTGGCTACCCTTCATAACATAAAGAAGATGGAGAATGAAACCATGGATGAATTTAACACTAAGTTTAGGCGTGTGGTTGCGGACCTCCCTAGATAAATCAAGCCAAGGGATGCCTCCATCCTCATATCTTACATCAAATCTTTCACTGGTGATTTGAGGTACTAGTTAAGGGACAAAGAGCTGGCCGATCTAAAAACTGCTCATGAATTGGCCAAGAAAATAGAAAAGAATATGCAGTCTTCAGGCAAATCCAACATTCCAGGTTACACTAGGGGAAACACTTCATACAACAAAGAGAAGGGAAAAGACGTTGAATTAGAGGAAAAGGAAACCTCCAAAGACCCCATGGAAAAGGTAACAGACATGATAAAATACTTGGTTACTAGTCAAAACCAACTTATGGCAAATCATTCTGCACACTTGAATCACATTCATAAGAGATTGATCATAATGGAAAGGAATAATGGACCTAGGAACTTTTAGCCCAAGTAGAATAAGATATATCAATATAATTTTCCTCAGCAAGAGCCTAGGATTCCAAACCAGTTAGACTCAAATAACATGGTAGAATAAGAATTCCATGGTGTAGACCCTGTGAACAATTCCACCAAGAAAGCACTTGTTATGTTGCAAATCAAGTCATGGAACATGGACTTCCCAAGGTCAGTAATCAGGAAACAACTTCAAGAGATACTGATCATATATACATGGTAGGGCAGGCCTACACACCTAAGGATGAAACCATTGCAGAGTCTTATAGTGAAACTTATGATGAAAACTGTATTGTACATGATGGGACTCCTATGTCTTCTCCATATAATGATGACAGTCGGGAAGGTTTACTGCCTTGTGACCTTTTCTCTAAAGAAGATGAGTATGAAAATGAGGACAAGTATAGCTTGGAGCATGATACAAGTGACGAAGACTCCCTTATCCCTGACAAAGATATTGATGAGGAGTCCTGAACATTCATGGAAAATCCGGTCTATGACATGAATAAAGAGGAAAATAATGAACCAAAAGCTTTTGATGGTTTTGTTGATTTTTCTATCTATGGCATATCTAAAGGAGAGAGCATGGACCATGTGGCCTTGGGAAACTTTGATATGAAAAAGGAGCATGCAGTTTATCCACATGATCAGTCTGAGCCATATATCAGCATCAGTAATGAAGACAAAGAAAACTTGATATCGGAATCTGATATCAGCAATGGGGAATCCATCACATCTAACATAGATGATGGTGATGACTATTGGGATTTTTGTGGATATCTTATTAAGAATCCCATATATGCTATATCCAGCGAGGGGAGTGTCTATTTAGAAATTTGTGGAAGTCCAATATACTATACTTCCATAGAGGGAAGCATGGATCTGGAGATGTTGGAGCAGGGCCCCGCAGCTATAGGAAAAGCTGCTATATCGGAAGAATAAAGTCAAAGGAAACAGTACCTAAGCAGCCAAGAAGAGAGAGCTCAACCACTGCACTTAAGGCAGCGGCGAAGACAGGAGGGCTTAGTTACCCTCATAAATAGAAAAGGAGCAACATGCCGAGGTATTGAAGACAAAAGACAGAGGGGAACGATCGAGGAAGCGGCACCCATACTCACGATCAGCGCCGGGAAGCGTGGAATACTGTAGAAAGCTATGGTGTGACAGAAAGCGACAGTCCAAGTACATATAGGCCGACTGTCATAATTAGGGTTTTTGGGTTACTATTGGGAAAGGCCCACAGTTTTGTAACAGGGCGAGACCTTTGGGCCACCTATATAAGTATGTATTTTGTATTATGAAAGGTTAGCTAGTCAGTTGGTCTGTTGGCTCATAGCCACTCAGTAGCTAGCCAAACATTCAGATAGACAATTAGCTAGTTAGTCAGTTATCTGTTTCTTGACTCGAGCTCTGGTTTTGTTATTTAGTCTATAGTTATCTTACTGTAACCAGTAGCTGGCTCCTTGAGCATGAGTGTAACAATCCGCAGGGATTGAGAGAGAGAGAGAGAGAGAGAGAGAGAGGAAGAGTATATTGTAAGGAGAAGACAATATAGAAAGATAAGAGATCTAAGAGAGAAGGGCTCCCGGCTATGTGCATGGAGTTTCCCAGAAGATCTCGTGCTGCACAATAGGTTGCAGTGGAACTGTGTTTACTCTCTCAAGATATAATATAAAAACTAGTTCCTGTGGATGTATCTCCTTCTTGGGAGTGAACCACGTAAAATCCGCGTGTTGTGCGACTGTTCATGTGATTGTGTTTTACCTGTTCGCTATATTTCATCTGTTACATGAATGTTACTTATCAGTTGATGAATGCATATATGTTATTCTTCAGTTTATAGTACATAGAAGGTTAAATGCAAGTTGAATGTATCAAGTAGCCTATATATGAGTTTATCAGTGCTTGATTCATAACAGTAACAGTTACAGTGTTAAGTGATTCCTGCATATTTAGTCCAGCAAGATTGAGTATAGTTGATGTTAAGTGTGTTGAACTGTAGAAGCTCAAGTAAGGATGTTTGACACCCTGTCGAGGGCTAACTGAGTTATTGTACCCAGAGAGAAGACCTTTGGACCTTGAGGGTCACATTGAGTCTTATTGAATAAGATATCGCAACATAGAAAGGCGATATCGCATTGTCGGAGGAGCTGTGGTGTAGGATATTGCAGGTGAAGGGTTGAGTAGAAGAGAAGGTTGCGCATCATTCTAGAGGCTGCAATGCGATAAGAGTCTTCTCCCTATCAGCACCAGCTAGAAGGAGAGATCACCCTCACAGAGAGATCTCGCTTGCTAAGGAGAGTCACGAGACCCTAGGATGCTACAGAACCCGGTTGAAGACACCTGAGTCTTTAGCCACCCCATCTAAGATCACTTCGGGTGAGACTTCAGGCCATTCTGTGGTCTGTTGCCGAAAGGGTCAGTGAGCTAGGGGTATTGTTGGTACATTAAAGTAAACCCGGGTCTGCCCAGAAAAACCAACAAATGGTTCCATTGCTGGTTTTGAACAAACTGAAGAGCTAATGTTCTGTTGGAATCCTATTAAAGAAGAACTTAACCATTGGGTTGAGTCTAAGGAAAGATAATTTGCTGTGACAGAAAACAAGAGTCCTAGGATCAGTACAGAGGACTGGTTACAAAAACATATCTTCACAGATCTGCGTGAGATATTTTTTGTGACCTATGCAAATGAGCTATATGACTGGTTGTCAAAGTTGACTGATAAGAATATATTCAAGAAGAAAAGAAACATTGTGTGGACACCGGAGCTGATTCAGACCGTGAAGAGTATAGATAATCCCATTTCACAGGCAGTAGACTTCTGGCTTGCGAGTTTGCTAGAAGGCTTCATTACAGAGTCTGCAGTTGATCAAAGAAAAAGTTTCAGCGAAGCCGAGAGGTACTTCTTCAAAGGATATCGCCGTAAGTACTTGAACTCTTTAAATTCGTCTATTAAGATGTTATTACATGAAAAAGGAGTAATGGATATATTCTTAGATGAATAAGTTTAGTAAGTGTAATGTCACAAGAGTTTGAGAGTGATTTTGATGAAATTGGATATACATGTAGTGGTAAGAAATATAAAGTAGATTTCAGATCTTCCTTCTTGGAAGACAGTTCAGACCATACTAGAGAACAGAGGAAAATGAATACAGAAAGACCAGTAGGGGGTATCCCTTACCACCCTTATACCCCACAGAAAACGACCGGGACTCAGAACAATCCCGTAGGAACTCTATCTAGTAGTTCACATACAGTACATACTACCTTTACACCACCTACATCTACACCGTCGAGTGGTAGTAATACAACAACTCAGCATCCACCATGTAGAAACAGAATGGGGGATGACATGAAGTTACCTACCTTTAAGGGTACATGGGTAGAAGACCCGGAACATCATTGGTTCCTATGTGATGCTGTATGGACCATTAAACATATCCTAGATGATAATACTGAACTTGTCCAGTTGGCCACTACACTTAGAGAAAGAGCCTTAACATGGTATATGAAGTATACATCAACACATCCCAGAACGCTCATACAAGTCAGGACCGCCATGATCAAAGAATTTAAGAAACCTAAGTCTGAGTCACAGTATATCACAGAGCTTAAAGACATTAAACATTTACCTACAGAGTCAGTATGGGACTTTGATTAGAAATTTAAAGCTCTTATAGACCAAGTTAGCTTTGAGTTTGCGCTAGAGTAGCATAAGAAATGGTTCATCGCAGCACTGCTCCCGCATATCAGACTTCCCCTTATGCAACAGAGACTCCATACGGAGGATGAAGCGTTGGATATGGCAATGAAACTAGAGGCTTCACCTCTATCTGAGACTAGTACAGGAATGACAAGCTTACAGAACCAGCTAGCTAATCTCACGTTACAGCTACACGAGATTAAGAAAGGGAAAGAGGTTGCACAAGAACTATGGTGTACCAAGTGTAAAGGACAGGGCCATACTAAAGATAACTGTCCATTATTTGTTGAATATTTAGCAAGTGAGGCTCCTAACCCCTTAATACATAACCAAGGGCCATGGTGTGAACTCTGCAGAATAAGAGGACATAGACCACAGGAATGCCCTTTACTTCAGAAGTATGTACAAACTCCCAAGAACTTATACTGTAACTTCTGTAAGTCAGTAGGTCATGATGAACATAATTTCTGAGCTTATGATCTCATGATAGAGAGAAAGCATGACTTGTACAGAGTCCAGTCAGAGACACTAGGTCCAGCAGCAGTACCACAGCACGAACCGGCTCATGTTGGTTGTGGTGGAGGATTCAGAGGACAAGGCCAAGGAGGAGGCTTTGGACGTGGTGAAGGCTTTTGCCACGGCCATGGAACGATTACTCGTTACAATTGTGGAGTTGTAGGACATTATGCTAGGGATTGTCAGAACCCTACTACAACATGTAACTATTGCAAGTCCTATGATCACACTATAGAAGAGTGTTCAATCTTGATAGCCAAGATTAGGGATCCCAAGCTAGCAATAAACCAGAACATTTAGCTTATTGCTGCTGAGCAGAAAGAACCAGAACCAAGAGTCAATATTGTGACTCGCAGCGGTGCTTCTACTAGTAGGACATCGCAGGATACCGAAAATAATATAGGTCCGGAGTGGGTGCGCAAAACCACTAATAAATCAACACCACTTGACCTGCAGAAGAACAAAGAAATGTTTCAACAAGCAAAAACTTTCTTTACTGACCCTACACCATCAGGATCGCAGGTATTTCCTTGTAGGGGTGTACCGCAGCAGCAACATTGTGGCGTTAGTCCTGTGCAGATACTGCAGGCTACCACATCTGGAAGGTGCGAAGAGGATGAGTCAACAGGAAGTGTACAATCCTTCCTGCGGAGCTTCTTGAAACTTCTACAAAATGAGAAAGCTATCGGAGAGCTTCAGCGCATCATAGATTAGTGTCAGCCGTCTTCTTCCGTGAGCAGTGCGCAGCGGGCTGTTCATAATATTATGGGCCATACAAGAATAGAGAGAGAGATGAGACTCACAGCGCAAATTGGAGAATTTGAAATGGATGAGATAATCCTAGATTTAGGATTAGAGGTAAATGTTCTAACTAAGCAGACATGGGAACAGATGGGTAGCCCTAAGTTAGCCAGATCACCTATCCATCTGTGTTTAGCCAATCAGAAGAGGGTATCGCCACTGGGTCGATTACTGCAAGTACCAGTTGACATTGACGGAGTTCGTAGCTTTGCAGACTTTGAAGTCATAGAAATTATTGGCGATAACAGACCGTACCCAGTTTTATTAGGTATTGATTGGGAAATTGATAACATGGCTATTATCGATTTAAAGAAAAGACAAATGACCTTTGAGGATAATCAGATTCGGGTCATCACACCGTTGGATCCTTTCTAGGGTCCTAGATACATTGAACCTATCAGAGCAGAGGTAGAGGTGCATAACATGGAAAGCCTTTATCAGATGACTACTAATCAGAGGGATTACATCAACCCCACTGTAGAAGGAAATATCAGTTGGTGATGCGACGGCTCATGTGCATCAGATTCGGAGGTTGGTTTAGAAAATTGGCAGAATAGACTTTACGAAGTCTCATCTCCCAGATGTGCATTTATGACTAAGTCACTGTGATGGATCGGTGCAGAGATTATTGATATTCCGTCATTTGATGGCTTGGAAGACATCAACGACTTTTTACAGCAGCTTGAACAAGAAATTCCTCAGGAGCAGCGGATGACAACTATTGACCTTGCAGTAAAAGCCACACCTGCAAGATGGTGGCATGTACATAAAGAACATATCACATCATGGGATGATTTTAAGAAACTGATGATGATAAGGTTCTCTAGTGACAAAGAGCCTTTACAACATAAATATATAGGAGAAAGTGACCCCAGGTCACATATTCATATTTGTGAACAGAGTTGGTTCGGACATTCTAGAGGATGAATGGGTTCACCTATTCATTCACACTTTATACCAAATCCAAAGGAATTGGTACACGAAAACAGAGTTGCGCAGAGGAACCATCACATGGCCACTTATGATAGAATGCTTTCTACTCACTTTCACTTTTGAATCTGAGTATCCAAGCATTGATTAGGCTCTAGATGTTATAAAAACTAAGATATTTGACGACTGTACCCTATCAGTGTATGCTCAGCCTGATTGGGCCATACCATTAGAACATGCGCTAGAGTGTTACAACTTCACAGCAGAGCCATAGGATGAGGATGAGAATCCTCACAGTGTCAACATTCTAGAGTCAGAAGGGACTCGCGGAGTTGAGGGACCAAAGCTAGAAATTCCTGCAATCACAGAGCCTATCAAGATTAAAAAGATCAATATTGGCATAGAAACAAAACCAAAGTTTGCCTCTATTGGAGACTATTGGGATGATGAAACAATAGGACACATCGCAGATCTCTTACATGACTATCAGGACTTATTTCCTACCAAGTTCACAGAGATGAAGGGAATAGTAGGAGATTTGGGAGTCATGCGGATACCATTGAAAGAGGATGCTAGGCCAGTTAAGCAGTGTCCATACAGATTGAATCCTTGCTATAAAGAAAAATTTAATGATGAAATTGATAAGATGCTAGCAGTAGGAATCATTGAACCTGTAGAAGAGAGCGAGTGGGTTAGTCCCATGGTCGTACAGGAAAAGAAAACCAAAGGAGAAATCAAGATTTGTGTCGATTTGCGCAAACTCAACGACGCATCGCTTCATGACCCATTTTCGACACCTTTTACTGATGAAGTTTTAGACAATGTGGGAGGACAGGAGGTCTACTCCTTCACTGATGGATTTTCAGGCTATCACCAGATAAGAATCCATCCAGAGGATTGACACAAGACCACATTTGCGACAAAATGGTGCTCATTCCAGTATACGGTAATGCCCTTTGGTCTTAAAAATGCACCAGCTATTTTTTCGAGAGTAGTAGTTGCTGTATTTAAGGAATACATCCATAAATTCTTAGAAGTCTATTTTGATGATTGGACTATATTTGGATTAATCGACAAGCATATAGGAAATTTAAGGCTCATGTTAGAGAAATGCAGGCAATATCAGATTTCTCTTAACTTGAAGAAATGTATATTCTGTGCGCCATTTGGTATTTTGTTGGGTCATATTGTTTGCAGACAAGGATTGATGGTAGATCCTGCAAAGATTGACATCATTGTTAATCTTCCAGCACCCAAATTAGTCAAGCAGTTGAGGACAGTGCTCAGTCATACCGGGTACTATAGAAAATTCATCAAGAGCTATGCAAAGATCACAACACCTATGGAAAAGCTGTTAAAGAAAGAAGTGAAATTCCTATGGAATGAGGAATGTCAGCAAAGTTTAGACACCCTTAAAGAGAAGATGGTTACAACACCCATCTTAGTATTCCCAGATTGGAACAAGCCATTTCATGTACATGTGGATGCATCTGGCATCGCATTGGGGACTGTCTTAACCCAGCCAGGAGAAGAGGGTATCGATCACCCTATCGCGTACTCAAGCAGAAAGCTATCTACCACAGAAAAGAACTACACCACCATAGAAAGAGAAGGATTAGCTATGGTGTATGCTCTACAAAAGTTCAGGCACTACCTGTTGGGTGCCCCATTCAAGATGCTCACTGACCATTCTGCTTTAAAGTAATTGGTCAATAAGCCATTGTTAGGAGGAAGGATCTGCAGATGGTTACTCTTATTTTAGGAATATGATTTTGAAATCATTGTAAAACCAAGAAAATTAAATGCCGGACCTGATCACCTATCGCGGATAGATTTAGGAGAAGAACCAAGTAATTTAGAGGACAATTTTCTAGATGCGCAATTGTTTTCTATACAGATCGTAGATGAGTATTACGCTGATATTATTCACTTTCTCACTACAGGGTGGGCACCTATTGAGTTTACTAAGCAGCAAAGGAAACAGTTAGTTGTGAAAGCAGCAGATTTCACTTTGCTCACGGGACATTTATATAAGTTAGGTCCAGATGAAGTCTTGCACATATGCGTTATTCCGAACAAGAAAGAGGCCATTATCAGAGAAGCACACTCAGGTACCGCAGGAGGTCATTTCATAGGAAAGCCGACTGCGTAGAAAATTCTAGCTGCAGGATTATGGTGGCCTACTTTGCACAAAGACACTAAGGAATTTTGCAGATGTTGCAATATCTACCAAAGGGTAGGAAAACCTTAGCGAAGAGATGAAATGCCGCTGTGACCACAGATTACGCTGCACACATTTGACAAGTGGGCTATAGATTTCGTGGGTCCTATCAACCCACTAGGAAAACGAACTGGTGTGAGATACATCATCACAGGAACAGAATACCTCACCAGATGGGCAGAGGCCAAAGCAGTAAGGAATTGTGATGCTGCTACAACTGCACAATTCATTTTTGAAAACATCATCAGTAGATTTGGATGTCCAGCAATTTTGATGAGTGATCAAGGCACACATTTTCTGAATCACACTATTGAGGCCTTGACGGAGGAATTTCAGATCCAGCACCATAAGAGCACTCCCTACCATCCTCAAGATAATGGTACGGTGGATGCTTTTAACAATATTCTAGAAAATTCTCTTACTAAGATCTATAACAGCCAAAGAAATGATTGGGACCTCAAGGTTAATGCTGTATTATGGGCTTATAGGACTACATGCAAGAAACTTACAGGACACACACCTTTCAGCTTGGTGTATGGACAAGAGGCTGTTATGCCTATGGAATATATTATTCCCAGTTTAAGAGTTGCTCAAATTACTGGGATGGTTGATACAGATACGATGAATGAAATACTAGCACATCTGCTTTCCTTAGAAGAAGACAGATTCATTGTAGGATTCCATCAGAAAGTGCAGAAGGCACGAGAGAAAGCTTGGCAGAACAGGCACATCAAAAGCAATATTTTTCAGACAGGAGACTTAGTGCTCCTCTATGACAGTAAGTTTGTTAAGTTTCCAGGGAAGTTCAAGACACATTGGTTGGGGCCATATCAGGTTCAACAAGTTACAAATGGAGGTGTCGTTCAGCTCAGCAAATTGAATGGGGAGCTTCTTCCCACTTTGATTAATGGCAGTAGGCTTAAGCTTTATAGTGATAGCCACTCCACCTCCCAGCCCTAACTCAGACAATTTATGAAGTGCATATGTCCAGTGTAGTTGAAAGGAGGCATCGCACTGGTAATTAGTCTACACTGAAAAAAAAGGTTCTAAGTATGAGGAATTGCATCAGAAAAGTGTAGGTTGTGCAAGTCATAGGATGCTTGCGGAGTTTTTGAACGTTGCGGAGTTCATACCAACACTTTGGTTCGAGACGATGCGGTGTGGAATCGCAACGATGCGATGTTCCCCATGCCACGTAGATTATTTTGAAAAGGGACAGAGGGCTAGTCACTTCGCCTTCTGACAAGAAGTTAACCCATATATGATAGGTATACGTTACCCTAGATTTGGAAACAGTATAATGATTTTTCCAGATTTGGTAAATCTTCGACGAGACCGGCGCCTGCACGCAAGTTTCAAGGGAAATTTGATCGGATTTCAGCAATTAATAAGGATCGAAATGACGGGTGTTGTCTTGTCCATGCAATTAATACCGTCGATGGGTCTAGCCAAATGACCGTTGCTTCAAATATTATCACCTTCATTATAAATACAAAGATCATTCATACAGAAGGGTTACTTTTGTGATTTCTGAGAGTTATAGAGCAATTTGAAGAGTTTTCCCTGTGAAGAGATACTCCAGCTACAGAGTGTTGGTTTTCCCCAATTTCATAGCCATTGCCAATATAGAGTATTGCACCGAGTGGTTTCTGTCAGAGACGAAACCTTTAGAATACATTGTACAAAGATTCCAGTGTGGTGGCCTTATGTCCACTATGACGACGCCGCCCAAGGTTGTGAAATTAGGTACATCACAGGTAAGACAGCTGCCAAGGATGAGGAGTCAATCTCAGATAGTAGAAGAGTCCAGCCCAAAATAGAGAAGAAGAAAAGTGAGAAAAAAGATATCTAAGAGAAGGGCTCCCAGCTGTGCACGTGGAGTTTCCTAGAAGATCTCACGGAAAGAAAAAAGGACCAAGAAACAGGCATCCGAGACTCAGAAAAACAAAAGGAAATGGGAAAGGAATGAAGCAGAGATGTTGAAAATGAGAGAGATACAGAAAATGTCCAAGAAGGTAGTTACATTAAAGCTTGAAAAGGACATGTCTCCTCATGGAAGTTTTACCACTTTCCCTATATTCAGAATGATGATGGCTTGGATGAGTCTGTTTGGACAAGCGCTCCAGTTGAATTTGAGGTGAATGGTACAAATCTGACCGAGGTAGCAGGAGATGAGGTCGTTGAAACAAATTTAGTAGCTTATAAAGGGTCCGCCATTCATTTCTAGAGCTTCAATTAAGGAAAGTGTTGACACTATTTTAGAGAAAATGACACAAGAGTGTGTCGAAGCTATGGATAAAGAAGCCACAGGACTTCGGGAGAGACTTACAAGGACTTCGCAGGAAGCCAAGGATAAGCTACAACATGAAAAAATAGTTGTTAGTGGCTCAGGGATGAGCCACAAGTAAGTGTTAGGGGAATGTTGGAGCAGGGCCCCGCAGCTACAGGAAAAGCTGCTATATCGAAAGAAGAAAGTCAAAGGAAACAATAACTGAGCGGTCGAGAAGAGAGAGCTCAACCACTGCACTTAAGGAAACGGTGAAGACAGGAGGGCTCAACTACCCTCATAAATAGAAAAGGAGAAACAGGCCGAGGTATTGAAGACAAAGGACAGAGGGGAACGATCAAGGAAGCGGCACCCATACCCATGATCAACGTCGGCAAGCGTGGAAGACTACAGAAAGCTGTGGTGCGATGGAAAGTGGCAGTTCAAGTACAGATAGGCCGACTGTCACAGTTAGGGTTTTTGGGTTACTGTTGGGAAAGGCCCATAGTGTTGTAATAGGGTGAGACCTTTGGGCCACCTATATAAGCATGTATTTTGTATTATGAAAGGTTAGCTAGTCAGTTGGTCTGTTAGCTCATAGACACTCAATAGCTAGCCAAACATTCAGATAGACAATTAGCTAGTTAGTCAGTTAGTTGTTCCTTGAGTCGAGCTCTGGTTCTGTTATTCAGTCTGTAGTTATCTTACTGTAACTAGTAGCTGGCCCCTTGAGCATGAGTGTAACAATCCGCAGGGATTGAGAGAGAGAGAGAAAGAGAGGAAGAGTATATTGTAAGGAGAAGATAATATAGAAAGAGAAGAGATCTAAGAGAGAAGGGCTCCTGGCTGTGTGCATGGAGTTTCCCAGAAGATCTTGAGCTGCACAATAGGTTGCAATGGAACTATGTTTACTCTCTCAAGATATAATATAAAAACTAGTTCATGTGGATGTAGCTCCTTCCTAGGAGTGAACTAGGTAAAATCCGCGTGTTGTGTGACTGTTCATGTGATTGTGTTTTACCTGTTCGCTATCTTTCATCTGTTACATGAATGTTACTTATCAGTTGATGAATGCATGTATGTTATTCTTCAGTTTATAGTACATAGAAGGTTAAACGCAAGTTGAATGTATCAAGTATCCTATATATGAGTTTATCAGTGCTTGATTCATAACAGCAACAGTTACAGTGTTAAGTGATTCCTGCATATTTAGTCCAGCAAGATTGAGTATAGTTGATGTTAAGTGTGTTGAACTGTAGAAGCTCAAGTAAGGATGTTTGACACCCTGTCGAGGGCTAACTAAATCATTGTACCCAGAGAGAAGACCTTTGGACCTTGAGGGTCACATTGAGTCTTACTGAAGAAGATATCGCAGCATAGAAAGGCGATATCACACTGTCGGAGGAGCTGCGGTGTGGGATATCGCAGGTGAAGGGTTGAGTAGAAGAGAAGGTTGCGCATCATTCTAGAGGCTACGATGCGATAAGAGTCCACTCCCTATCAACGCCAGCTAGAAGGAGAGATCTCCCTCGCAGAGAGATCCCACTGTCTAAGGAGAGTCACGAGACCCTAGGATGCTACAGAACCCGGTTGAGGACACCTGAGTCTTTAGCCACCCCATCTAAGATGACTTCGGGTGAGACTTCAAGCCGTTCTGTAGTCTGTTTCCGAAAGGGCCAGTGAGCTAGGGGTATTGTTGGTACATTAAAGTAAACCTGTGTTTGCCCAGAAAACCAACAGGAGACCTTGGAAAACATTAGTATGGAAGAGGAACATTCAAAATTTTCATGTGATCATTCAGAGTCATATCATGCAGAGCCACACAAGGGTATCAGTAATGAAGACATTGAAAATCAGTGTTGTGAAAAGTTAGATGTGATGCAGTCAGTGGAATATTAGTCTCAGCCATCTTTTTCACATATAGAGGTTCCTTATGATTTGGAGCTAGTTGGGGCTTGTGCAACGAGTTATCATTTAATAAGCCCCAGTGATCAGTATGATGATGTAGTCAGTTTGCCTCATCATTCTGATTGGTATATCAGTCCTATCCAGTCATGGATAGAAGCAACCTGCATGAGCACATACAAGTTGGGCAATAATTTTTATGACATTATTCATGCCTATGATCTCCCATCCATCCCGCCCATTCTGAATCATCACGCAGGTTTGCATTTTCTGAATAAGGTATCCTTACTTTGGGTGGTAAGCAAAGACAAGGAAATTTTTTTATGTTAATAAAATGCTTAGGTGGTTACATTGGATTTTTTATTACACTTAACCCTTTTTATATCATTCTTAGAGTAGGAAAAGAAGCTCCTTGAAAGAGAGCATTTACTTTCTGCATTTCTATTTTATACTTAGCTATAACAAAACTTTGCTTCTTTTAGTTAGTTACATTTATTTTGTTTAAATAAATCATCTTAATGGTTCATTTGGTTTTTATGTAAAGCTTGTGCTACTGAGGTTTTCTTGTTGAGTTGAGATGTTTTTACAGGATGTATAAACCATAGATTCTGTTGTTCTCGTATCCTCTCCTTGCCCTATGATCAGATCGAGCACACGTCCCGCAGTTGGAGCCAGAATGTTGCCACCTAAGTTGTACTTAGTGGTTTTTTATCAAATGAGCCTGGTGAACCAGACAAGGATAACTTGTTCGGACTTCAGAAGACCTTTGGAAGTACTTCTGGAGTCCACCCCTTTGCCTAATTTTAATCAACTCATATTTCACATTAACTTAAAACGTACCAAGAGGAAATTGAAAAACATTTACTCCAAGCACATGCAGGTACATTGATTTTCTTTTGACTCCATTTTAAGGCATTGGTTATTTTCTTGCCATATATATATATTGTGTCTCAGCATTGTGCTTTCGTGCGCTCATTGCGTATCTTGTCATCTATGGTTGTTTATGGTTAATTCTCAAACTCCTAAGTAACTCATTTAGTTTAACATCACCATACTAAGTAATTAGCCATAGTAACTTAATAGGGTCTACCCCCCTTGGCTTCGTTAGGAGTTGAGCCTAAACGGAGGAGTCAAGAACAAGGTGACAGCTTTGACTCGAGACTTGCCCCCAAGGACACACCGAGTGGCTTGAATATTTCTACCACGTGACCCAGGTGTGTGAAAGGCGGCAACAGAGACTAGTAGATGTAAGATAGACCCGTAGATGGCATCGGTTAAAAAATACTATAAGCGACATCGTTTTTAGCTCCCGATCAAGATTGAGATCTATTACCATAGCCTGTTGACTTATTTCTTCTTTCACAACCTCCATCATTTTCAATTACGAGTTTGTGCAACAAGGAGGTTAATACCAACTAGTGAGGAAACTCTAACTACTGGCAGGTGAATCGACAGAAGGAGATTCACAATCCCGTAACTACTGGAAAATGATCAATATAATTGGTGTGTATTAATTTATGTAGGTTATTGCAATGGGCTGCAATATCGACACGAGATATTGCCAAACGAAAAATTATCATGCGAGGGATGCGGGATTGCTATTTGTTAGCAACCATATCTAAAATTAGCTTGTAGATTTTGGGAAAAATCCCTCACCAACGCTTTAGATTTAGGGACTATTCATTTTACTCAAGAACATAACATTTTAAAGATGGTTTCCAGGCCAGGCTGAGATAAAATGAAGCAGGTGGTTAAATAACCCATCGGTTCTATTTTTAGATGTATTTGTGTTTACAGATTTGTTTAGAAAAGGTGGATCGAAAGATAGGTGGAACATGCTGATCGAACCATAAATAGAACGCCCAGATCTAATGCGTAAATCAAATGCTAAGTCGAAAGATGGAATATTTGCAGGTTTCGTACGATGGACTGTGTCCAGATTTCATATGGAATATTGTTTGCGAGTTGTGAATGAAGGGTTGAAGCATTTTACAGATGGGGAAAACGCTATGTATGCTTTATTTATTTTATGTATTTTTAACCACATTTTTTTTAAAATTAATATAAAGTTTAGAGATCGCATTGTTTTAATATATATAAATGTTTATTATTAGTTTTGAAAAGTTTTATTTTTATTATATATACATTAATGTCTATAGGTTTTATCAAATGAATAATATATGTATTAAAATTAAAGCTAAAAAAACTTAACGAAAAAACGTGATATTTAATTTTATTTTTATTTTTTTTTATATTCTTCTTTTTAAAGCATTCCTTAATGTAAAATATATTTTTACACCTAACAAAGTTAAAAAGGGATGTTGATCAAAGGATGAAGTTTTTTATATTTCTTTATTTCTATATTTATTTTTTCTATAATTCAAATCGAAATTTTTATTTTAAAAACTAATATTAAAACAAACAAAGAAACATTATAAAACTAAAACAAAAATTATATAAGAAAATTAAAACTAATATTTGTTTATTATTTTATTTTTAATTGTTCTCAGATTAAAAAACTAATCCCTAATGTAATTTTTTCTATTTTTTATTCTAACATGATTTAAAAACATGAAAGTTCAAAAAGAAATCCAAATTTCAGTTGTTTATTCATAAATATTTTTAAATTTAAAGGATCAAAACTTATTTTAATTCTTAAAAAGAGAATAGTAAATAGGACAAAAATTAAAAAAAAAATTGTAAACAAAAACATTAAAACAAATTAAAGCATCCTACATTAATTTTGAATTAAAAATAAAGACTAAAATCTACCTACTTTAATTGGAATTTTCAATCGTTTAGGTGTAATGAAACTTCCAGTGGAACCATACATGTAAAAGCAGTAAGATAATATTTACAAAATGAAATCTAATGTATTCAAAGGTACGTGAAATTAGGAATTGTAAATGTAAATTGACAAAGTAAAAACAAAAACAAAACTGATCTAACCTAACACTTACTTGGAATCTGTGTTTGATGCAGCTTTCGTATGCATGATGGTCACCCGAGATCCCTTCTCCATCCTCTTCAATCTCCAGTTCGAACAAGTTATCTTCATCTAATATATATAATTAGTCAAATGTCGATTGTTCATTGTTCGCTTCAGGAAGAGTGATTTCATCCTTGACTGCTGTCAAGATCTCTTCTTCTAAAGAAGAGGAGATCTTGATTTTTTCTAGGATTTGAGTGAGCTTCTCTAAGCTTATGCTCATCGTAAAGCTAAAATCAAATCAAATACAAAAATAAAAGAGATAAAAACAAGTACATGACAAATGTGACAAACAATACGACATGAGTTAGTACAAAAAACTGAAAAATAAAAAGCGCACAAAAATCTGCATAAAACAAAAATGAACATATAAAATTAAAACATGTTAGTATGAAACAAAGGCTAGCCCAAATATGAAAGCAATCAAAAAAATTTACACTGCAAAACTGTAAAATAAAACTTGCATAAAAACAAACTCGCATTTGCAGAAAAAGTAAATGCTTTGCAGAAAATAATCAAGGCTTTGGGGCAACCTAGTAAAGTGGATGTGTTTGGCTATTACACCAAGGAAATCCTGAAAATCCCGTAGTGATTTCATCCTTGCATCTTACCATTTCCCCTACGACCTTTCTATCTAATAAAAACAAACTATCTACCTATCTAAACTCTGATCCCTTTTAGCACCTCCCTGGCAACGATGCCAAAATTTTGGGTAAAATTATTAAACATATTATAATAGAATTCCAACGATTTAATTGTCAACCCGTAGAGAGCATAAAATTGTGAGGCATAAACAAAATATATGCAGGGGCAGAGTGTTGTTGAACTTAATCTATAACTAAAATTAAAAATACATGACTGAAATTGAATTAAACTTGCAACTGAAACTAAGTTAAACTTGCAAAAGCATAAATAACATGAAAAGCAAGAAATAACATGAACAAAAATCTAATCTAGAACAACAAGAAATTTCAGAATATAAATCTAATCCGTGAAAACATAAAATTGCATAAACATAAACTAGTATAAAGCAAATCAACATTAATTGGTGATCTCACATAAAATCAATACTGAAAATGCATAAGAAAGAAATAACTGAACATCTACATTAACAATTCATAAGAAAGAACTACTTAAAATCTATATTAACATAAAATAGTCAAGGGATGTGCATGAAGCATCATCTCCATTACATGATAATTAGAAATCCTATTTTATGACTAACTATGAACTATTCTCTACTTCAATCCACTAGAGAGATCTCTAACCAAAATGAGGAGAGAGCCCTCCTATTTATACATGAATTCAAGATAAGTGATCATAATTATAGATCCACTATTCTCTCAACCTATCCCTTAAAATTCTCAACAAATAGACAACTCATCCCCCCAAATCCTTAATAAATCTACAACTCATCCCTTTAAATCCTCAACCAAATATTGGATGAGATATTCTCTCCACATGCCCATGATCTTCTCCTTGAAGTTAGCTCATATCTAGAAGATGAAATTCGAATCTGAGGCTAGGTGGCCACTTTTGAGCTTGCTAAAGTCTTCAAATACACCTGTACACATCACCAAATTCACCCAACTTTAAAGTATAATGAAAATATGTTATTTTACTCAATAATTAACCATAAATTCACTCAAAATACTCAAAAATAAATGATTTGGAAGATGGTAATATAAACCCATATTTATTATGAAAGTGGTAAATGTTAATGGTTTTATGGAAGGATATAATGGAATAAGGTGATAAATAGTATGTGAAATGATGAATAAAATGTGGTCATTTTGCGGCTCAATAGTACCGATAGTAGGGATTCTCCCCAATAATTGTTCCTAATTAGCTCGTTTATTATTTGGTATGGGGAATCCATCTGGTATACGACCTAGCTACCATAAAGTTAAGTAATGGTTTAAACTTGTTTTACCGGTTGCGGCTCGGTCCACCATTTATGTGTATTTTTGTTTTTTATGTTTTATAATGATATGCAAGTGCCTAAAATCAAAATGCAGTTCATCAAGAAGAAAAGGGTTCACAATGTGATGCATAGGTTCTTACCTCCCGTCTCATCTCCTTTGTTCCCCAATGAGAGAAAGCAAATAACAACTAAATTAAACTTAATCTAATACTAACTAATCTATCCCTAGGGAGCAAGATGATTATTTGTATGAGTAATGTACTACATTTCATGCACATAGAATCTTATTGATAGCTGATATAATTCATTATACAGAGAAAAACAATAGAAATATTAACATAGAGATAGCTCATTGTTTGTTTAAACATTCATTACTCATTTGCTGCACAAAATTCAAAACATGGAAAGGAAATCATTCACTACTAATAAATAGTTTAGAGTTAGAATGATCTCACTAATTACATATCCAGCTAACATGGAAATAATTCTATCTAGATATCCACACAACATGCACTTGAAACTCAATAGCTCATTATCCAGCAAAAAATTCCATCTCCTTTATTATAATCAGAAATAGTTCCTCTTACAATAAGTGTTTCACAAAAGTGAGCTAGGAAGGTCCCTTTCTCATTCCATTCTACCCATACTTATACATTTCCTAGTGACGTTTGGTCTCCCTACCTTTCGGGATTCCTTTACAATTCGGTTACAAAAAGGATTTTTCCTCTAGTGCTTACTAATTAAAACAAAAAATACAAAAACGGTTTCCTTGGTGTCAATAAGAAAGAGAAAACTTTAGGTGGACCTTGATAGCTCATCAATAAACTGCTTCCAATCCATAGCATCCATAGCTATTTTCTCAAAGTCTGATGGCTCCAAAAATCTGACAGTAACTTTGTGCTTGGCAGCCTGAGCCTTTATGTTATTCATTCTAGATGGAAGTAATCAAAGATGGTCTTCCAACTGACAGTTGTTTATTTCTACTTGAGCAATTACACTCTTTAGCACCTTATCGTCCAAGCTCTTAATCAGTTGTATGCCCAACTCATCCTCATGCAATCTATCATGTAATTGTTTCAAATGTTCTTCATGTGCAGGAAGTCTATCTAACCTTTTCTTCGATGATATTTGATAGCTGTTATGAGTTGCTAGTACCTTCTCACAAAACTCCATGCATTGGTTTTTAATTTTCTTAACTACCTCTAATAACTTCTCAACGCTTTATTACAAAAACCCATCAATTCATATTCAAGCTGCATTCTCTCCGAATTTTTGATTGGTGCATTTGCTAGAGGCTCCTTGGTTGTTTCCAACCATGTCAATATTCCCTAAATGATTTCCAAGACATTTTGAGTCTTGTCTTTGAATTGAGAAGCTATGATTGAGATTTCTTCTAGTTGAGCTTCTACTTTCCTAACCTTCAAAACCTCTTTTGTGATCAGGATCTGTGTTTTATAAATCTTATTCCTGAGAAAGAGTGCCTGCTTTGTGAAAGGTGCAATATCTGCTTTTTGTTCTTTTGCTTCCTTTAACAACACTTCCAAAGAACCTTTTTGAGCTTCTAATCCTGCTACTTGGTCTTCATATTTCTTTTCTCTCTGATCAACTACAGTCTTTTGTGCTTCTAGTTCTACAATGTTACTCTCCAATTCTCCCTTTTCTTTAATAAGGCCTATGTTGGATTGCATCAAAGTGTCCTGTTCTTCTCCCATAATTTGGTAATCTTGTTGTAGTTTTTCATAGTCTAAGAGAGTATCCTCATACTTTCTCTTGGATTCTATGCAAACTCTCTCCTGTTTTTTCAAAATAGCTTTAATCTTAGCCATCTTTCCCTTGAACTGCTCAAGGGTCTTTATCAGTTTGTCGATATTGTGAGCATTTGCATACGCAGAGGCAATGCCCATGGAAGCCATTTGTTTTGGATTATCTTCAACATTTTTCACAATTGTTCTCTCTGTGATTGGGGTGATCGGGGGCTTATCTCCCATTTTCAGTGTCTTCTCTATTCTCCAAATGATTGACTTCGTTCTGAGATCGAATTGTACGTCTTCTAAACATGCCATGTCATATTCTTTGGATGGGGTAAAAGGAACTAGTCCCATTTCAATTATGGGAAGATGGCCTCCTATAAGTATGGTTCCTGAGGTGGATGGGGGGTTTTCTAGGTTATCCTGGGCAGGGCTCTCTTCTTGTTCTCCTCCACATAAAGCTTCTTCACCTTTCCTACTTTACTCTACTGTGACCTCTTCTAGGTATCATCCTTCTAGTCCTATATTTAGAGCTTCGTGAGCTATATCCTTTTCCACCTTAGCAATATTACTTTGGATGGATTCCTCCTTCCTCTTTTCTTCCTTGGCAACTTCTTCTTCTTCTTCTTGCTGATTTTCCTCAGCTAGGAGATTTCTGGCCCATTTTGTCATTCTTCAGCCTGTTTCTTCTTTCGATTTTTTAGCAGTCTCCTCTTCTTGGCTCTTTGATACTAGAGTGTTGATTCCACTGCTGTTTTCCCCACGTGCTACTTTCTTCAACGTCAACTTCTTGTTTACTGCGGTCAAACTATAAATGTTCCTATACCTTTCTTCTTCTTTATCCACATAATCAATATACTTAAAATTTACTTTGAGTGTTGCCTTATAGGCAACAACCTTTCCTTGCGAGTCATTTATGTGAAAATCCTTCTCCCCAAAATGGAAATTTTCAAGATACTTGACAAATTTAGGGGCATTCTTCACCTTAGTAAATGTGTAAATTCCCACATACAAGGGTAAGGGTGTGTTGCTAGGGTTTTATCCCTAGCTTGTACGAATGAGTACCTACTAAGGACAATGGATTCCTTAGTAGCAGTTCAATGTTATGTGAATTAAAAGCTATAACAGAATTAAAAACTAAATTTAAACATTTTCATAAAGCAAAACAATGGAAAGTAAATAATGACTTTTATTAATCTGACCTTCAATGGAAGGTTGGTGAAGCCCTTTACGGTGATCCAAGTCGGTGGCTCCGAGCTTCAAGCTGCTTCTTCTCTTTCTCCAATGGTGGAAATGGGCCAAAAGGGGCTCTCAATGGTGAAAGTAGCTCAATGGTGAGCTAGAATTTCACGAGCAATTTTGGCAGAGGCAGGATACTTGTGATTGTGGATATGAAATGAGGGGTCTCCATCACTTATTTATAGTTGGAAACCATGCGGTTTTAGGGTTAGGGTTTGCTGATTAGGGTTTCAACTTTTTATGGTTTTTTCCTCTTTTTCCTCATTATTTTATATTTTTTATTCCTTTTTGGAGATTTTTGCTCTTTTGGAGGAATTTTGGATATTTTTAGAGGAAAAGAGGGTTTTATGGCCTTTTGGAGGCATTTTAAGCCTTTTGGAGGCTTTTTGCATGGTTTTATGGGTTTTTGATGGAAATATGGTGGGAAAATGGACAAATGAGCCATGTAATGGGGTAGATGAGGTAGTGAACCCTTTTTGGGTGTTAACAGATTGCCCCCTGATGTGCGAGGGCAGGAGCTCATGGTATGGCCGATGGACATCATAAGTCATATTCGTTTTTCCTGGGGTGTGGAGAAGAGAAGGAACCAACTGAAGCCTGGAACATTGATCTCGAACCAACTGCAAGGACTGAAAAGCACATAACCTCAATAATGGATGAGGAATCATATGATCATCTGGATGAGGCGGGCATTCCCATGCTCGTATCAATATACATAGAAAGAACTTGTGAGGCCCGAAAAGGGGGACCTGTAGGATACATAGTAATCCACTGTGTATATCATAAGGGTCCAGAAGGGACACAAATCTGGAACATACTACTGGGCTGACCATGTCTGAGCTGAACAACTGATACACTGGAATGACAACAGTGCTACTGAATGTGGTTTCAAAGGAACTAATGAGCTGCTGGATCAAAGTGACAATGGTCATACTTGCAATGGTACACTGATCTGGAACTAAACTGGGTACTCAAGGAAGCATAGAACTGGATGGCTTCCGAATACGATCTCCAACGCAGCCCGGACATCCACGGGAACATATAACTGATTGTTCCCAAGTGACTCACCAATGTGCTAGATTCGGAGGAGATCCGGGGTCTTTGACACATAATGGAAAGGATATACATCCTGCGTGATTCTCAACGATGCGATTAAGGTGCTGAAGTCGAGCATGTGAGAAACAACGATTTGGAGAAGCAATGATGACTCCTCTCAAAATGGTCCGTAGGCACTCACCACAGATGGTGATGGGTCCAAGGCGCAGGGGCCTCTAGGTCTATCCTCTGGAATAGAGGAGTTGTCATCGACAGAGGGAGACCTGCAACTATCAAGGCAATGATGTTTCTTTGACAGGAGCGCGAGGTGCAAAATTGAAAATGTGATAGTACTGATGGCAGGGTTGGTAAACTGGGGTAAATAACTGGGTAAGTAGAGTGGGTGGACTCAAACTTCCTTTGCTCAGAGTATGATGGCGGGGATGATCGGGCAGCACATGAAACTGATTGGTGGTAAAGGGATCATAGCTGTATGGGATCTGGGAAGTTCACTGGGCTGAGGGAGACTCAAGCTGTGGTAACATGGTAGTAGACTGCAGAATACTTTGAACAAAGGCGACCTGATTGGAGGTGCTGCCGAGAGGATTGATCATAGCACCAAGAGGCGCGGGGGGACTTCTTCATGGGTTAGTGAACTAGAAGAAGTGTGGATATGAAGTGGTACTGTCATGTGGATTTTACGAGTCCATGATAGTTCATGCTTGTGGTTGCTTTCAATTTTAAGGAGTCTAAAAGCAAATAAGAAGACTCTGAAGTAATGGAATGATACTGTCGTGTGGATTTTACGAGCCCACGACAGTACATGCTCGTGGTTACTTTCAATTTTAAGGTGTTTGAAAGCAAATAACAAGACTCTGAAATGATGAAATGGTACTGTCGTGTGGATTTTACGAGCCCATGACAGTTCATGCTCGTGGTTGCTTTCAATTTTAAGGAGTCTGAAAGCAAATAAGAAGACTCTGAATTAATGGCCAGGTAAGGAGGAAGTGTTCAATCAAGGAATATTTATGATGACCAGGACTGAGGGTGGGGGGGAACACTAGTGGGCCTCCTTACAGGGTGAATGAATGGTGGCAAAATAACGAAACATTTGCAGTATGACAGGAGTGGATGGCTCATGTAAAAAATGTGAAATAATCTGATGACGGCCGACGTGGCGCGCAAATTGATGCGGCAAGGTGTAGGGATGCACTGTTGAAATTATACCAAGTGAGAGCAAGAAATGATCTCAAGCATCATCACGGGCTCGGAAAAATGAATCCGACGATCTAAAAATTGGTAAAAACGGAGAGCGGCCGAAGTGGCACGCAAACCGAGGTGTCTATTGGTATCGAAAAAATGGGCAAAAAATGGTGTAGTACAAAATAACGCAATGAGGTGACCATTGTGATGGTTTCGTCGTGCTGATTCCAATGGTGGAAATGGTTCTGAAAACGGACTCCGTCTGGGTGCAGAATGGCCAAACAAGAGAAAAGTAAATGGACTATAAATGGGAAGTGGGCCCAAGGACAAGTGTCATTTGTACTATTTGCCTTTGACTCGTAATTGCAGTGGACCAGAGCTCAAGTGTCTTTTCTGGACAATTCAACCGGCCAATTCGAGATTCGGGAGAGCCAGGTAGGCCGTCAAACTTACACCTGCATTATTTTTAGGTTTGGGGGGCGGGTAGTGGGTCCTAGGGTGTTTTTGTATGGACCATGTGGGTGGACCGCGAGTCAGGCTGTCAAAAACCACGGTCGCAGACCGCGGCTGTGGGCTGAACAGCCGCGGTCGCGGACCGCGGCTGTGGGCCGAACAGCCGCGGTCGCGGACCGCGGCTGTGGGCCGAAAAGCTGTGGTCGCGGACTGCGGCTGTAGGCCGAACAGTCACGGTCGTGGACCGCGGCTGTAGGCCTGATAGCCGCGATCGAAGACCGAACTGTTCTGTTTTGGATGGGTGGGAAAGTCTATGATTTTGACATGAGCCTGATGAGAATTTGTTGTGTGATTGACAGGATGCCACAGGTGCCATGGAGGGAGCGAGAGGTTCCAGAGGAGATAGTGATAGCGGTTCGAGAGGATCGCCGAGTGCAGTCACTGCTAGGACTCTTCGGACTCCTGAAGTTCGCAGAGGTTCCTATTATGCGGTCAGCAGGATTGCTGCTGACCCGGTTGGTCGGATTCTGGGAGCCAGGCATACTGGATTTTCAAGTGCAGGGAGAGAGGGTGGACCTCACCCTCACTGATGTTTATTTCTTGACGGGGCTGCCCTGCCTGGGGAGGGTAGCAGATACTCAGCCGCGGGTGTCGGCGGACTTGGATATGGAGGATATGGTGGAGCGGTTCTGTCGGTCGGGGGCTCGGGTGCATCGAAATGCACTCTTGGTGAGGGATCTACGGGAGCCGGCAGTATAGGCGATGGTTGCATGTATTGTGCGGATTTTGGGGTCCCAGTCACCTGAGAAGGTTTCTGGGGGTCAGATGCAGCTCGTGGAGCGTGTACTGGCCGGGACCTATTTTGCATGGGGCCAGATGTTCCTGACCTGTGTGCAGGGACAGTTGACCGCGGCGAAGGAGTCTGGCAAGAGATTTTGTTATGGTTCCTTTTTGTGTGCCTTCTTTATGGAGAGGGTCCCCACACTACGGCCGAGGGTGCCGATCAGGGCAGGAGGCTTGAGGGAGCCTTGGATGGTGCGGTGGGGAGAGATGATGCGCCACCGTGGGGGCAGGGATGTAGGGCGATACTTCACGCAGGAGCTGTATTTACAGTGGCTCTAGCTACCACTGACGCTGGAAGATTATCCATACAGGGATATGGACTTCACAGGAGATCCGGATGCTCCATGGCCACCAGGACAGGCATGGGGGCCAGACGGTATGTATGGTTTGGTTGCTTTGTCTAGTTTTATGTATATGATATATTGTTGATATATGGTAACTGACAAAATGGTGTTTTGCAGATGTGGGTCCGAGGCCACCGCCAGGACATGTGGCACGCAGAGGGACTGTGGCCATTCCAGCATTGCCAGGGCGGGTGGACGTTGGTCGTCCAGATGCAGTGGGGACACTGGAGTCCGTACGGGCGCTGCTCGACCGTCTGCTGGTAGGAGTGACTGAGGAGGGATGGAGGGACCTGGATTCGGCCGTGGTCCAGGATTGTTTGGGGGCACCTTGGGATTTTAGATCGATTGCGGTCTAGGTGGCCCTATTGGCAGACAGGGCACGGGCATTGGAGCCCAGACGAGATGAGGACTTGCCAGAGGAGGAGCGGGGAGAGGAGTCAGAGGAGGTGGACACGGATAGTGATGCAGGGTACGACTCTCATTAGGGAGAGTAGGGGGCTCCCCCCGATTTTTGTAGCTACGGCCTGTACCTTAGAGGTTTTTAGGATTGTACATACATTGTTTTTGTATAGCTGAGTACAGGGGTACTCAGGACATGTATAGCCCATGTATATTTTTGATATCTATATATTTATGCACATGGATGTACTTTTTGTTTATGGTGTTTTATTGTTTGTACGCACGTGGATGCGCTTGATGATGTGTTGTATGTTTATATTGCACGTGGATGCAAGTAGTCTAGGATGTTGGGCACGTGGATGCCCCTTGTGTATTTTATTTGATGTGACATGATTTATGTATGTTTAGGCACGTGTGTGCCCCTATGGGTGCAAATGTGGTTTTATGGTTTATGTATATGGATGAAAATGTTGATGCAATGCAGTCTTTTTGGTTTTTTATATGGTTGGATGAGATGTTATGATGCATGATGGAGATGTTATATGGTGTGATGGATATGCCAATCTAGGATGTTATTGGCCATTTGATCTGCGACACTATTTTGAGCTCTGGGGACATGCGTGAATGTGATGGATTCAAACTGTCGGCTAAGTTGTTTTGTACGTAGGAATTTTCTAAAGAGGCAAGGATCGCGCACCTGGTAGCAGTTGTTAAGCTGGGAGACAAGTAGCTGGGAGTCTAAGAACACCTAAAGGTGACGTATGCCCATCTGGAGGGCAGCAGTCAGGAGACCGGTCACAGCATCATACTCTGCCTGGTTATTGGTAGCAGCGCCTATACATGTTCCGTCAAGGTGAATCAGTTCGTGGGAAGGGGAATACAAGACCCATGCTACAGAAGCTAGGTTGGGAGACCAGTGGCTTGCCCCATCCGCGTAGCCAATGTAACGAGGTGGAAGATGGTCCATTTGTGGGCATGCAAAGACGATGAATGTGAGATTATGGTAAAAAAGGTAAAAAAAAGAAAGGAGAGCAAACTGTACAATGCGGACCAATGAGGTCGCGGCTTCAGTTATGGGTAAAAACGTTTAAGGTACAACCCATTATGGGGGTTGTGTAAAGGTTGGCCTTTAGAGTTAGCTAACACGTATGCCCCCTTGCCGAGGCAAGTCTGCACAATGTAAGGGCCTTGCCACATGGATTCGAACTTTCCTTTACCTTTTTTGTCGTTGGCTTGGTCATAGGCGAGGACGAGGTCCCCCTCATGGAAAGTTCAGGGGTGAACATGTTTGTCATAACTGGCTTGGGAGCGGATTTTGGCAGCCTCGATGTTCTGAAGGGTGGCACGACGATCTTCATCGTCTTGTTCGAGGGATAACAGATGGTGCTCAAGGGGGGAGGTATCGGGTAGAAGCTCAACGGCGATGTGTAAGGCAGGTATCTGACACTCGATGGGGAGGACAGACTCTACACCATGAACTAAATGAAACGGGGTAAAACCAGTGGCGGTTTTGGTGGAGGTACGGTAAGCCCATAAGGCAGGGAATAGCATATGGTGCCAATTGGACTTATGCCGATCAACAGTACGTTGGAGTATGGTTTTGAGGATTTTGTTAACAGCTTCGACTTGACCATTCCCTTGAGGATAGTAAGCCAAGGAGAACTGGTGTTGAAATTTGAGGAAGGTGGATAATTCGCGCCAAACGAAATCTTCAAAGTGTGATCCATGGTCTGAGACTAACTATTTAGGGACCCCGAATCGAGTGATGACATGGTTGAAAAAAAAACGGGCAGCAATCTCAGCGGTGCAGTTGAAGGTGGGCATGGCTTCTGCCCATTTGGTGAAGTAATCGACGGCAACAACGATGTACTTATGGCCGTTCGCATATGTGGGTCTACACTCCATGAAGTCGATGGCCCACTTACAAAAGGGACCAACGGTGACGACTAGGTGTAACGGAGCAGGTGGTGTCCGGGCTTTGGGGGAAAAAAGTTGGCAGTTATGGCAATGCTTGACCGCAGTGATGCAGTCAGTGAAAAGTGTAGGCCAGAAGTATCCGGCGCGGACGACCTTTTGGGCAGTGGCCATCCCTGAGAAATGGCCGCCGTAGGCACCGCTATGACAATCATTAAGGACCTGTTCAGCTTCCTCGTGTGTAAGGCAACGAAGAAGAATCGTGTCGATTCCTCGTTGGTAAAGGACATCGCCGATGAGGAGGTAGCGAGAGGCTTGATGAAAGATACAACGACGTCCATTACGAGTGACGGTGGGTCGGAACTTTTGCATGCGCAGGTATAACAAGATATCACCGTACCACGGGTCTTCGGACGAGATGGTGAACAAGTGATTATCGGGTAACTCCTCGGATATAGGTGGGGCCGGGATGAAGGAGGGGAGATCAGTGATGAGCTGGGAAAGCGCAAGGGCTTTAGTGCTCTTAGGTGTTCGGAATGTGAGATCATATTCCTGGAGGATAATGACCCATTTAGCCACACGAACTTGCAGGAGACGCCGGTTTAAGAGATATACCATGGGGTTAGAATCGACGACAACTGTGGTATGACTAAGTAAAATGTAGTGTCTCAATTTTTGGACGGAAAATACCACGGCTAAGGCTAGTCTCTCCTCATATGGGTAATGTAGGGGTGGGCCAGACAAGGTCTGGCTGACGTAGTAAATGACATGCTCTTGGCGTGAGGTGTCTTCTTGAACCAAGACTCCGAACACAGCATGTTCCGATGCCGAGACGTAGAGGATGAAGTCTTGAGAGAAATACGGAGGGGAGATCAAGGGGGCTTGTGTGAGAGCTTTCTTGAGGTCTTCGAATGCAGCTTCTGCTTGCGTGTCCCAGACAAAGGGTACATGGGTATGGAGCAGGCGCAAGAAACCATGGACGGTTGTGGCGTAATCAGGAACGAAGCGTCGAAGAAAATTGGATCGCCCTTGCAGACTTTGGAGTTGTCGGAGCGTTCAAGGAGGAGGAAGGTCTAAGATGGCTTGGACTTTCAGGGGATCAACAGTAATTCCTTTCTAGGAAATGATGAAACCTAACAATCGGCCTGCCGGAACGCAAAAGACACACTTGTGTGGGTTCAAGCGGATATGATATTTGCGACAACGCAGAAAAACTTGCCGAAGGTCATCAAGGTGGTCTGATCATTTTCGGGAACGAGCTGTAAGGTCATCAAGGTAGACGAGCAGGATATGGACCAAATCATGAAAACAATAGGTCATGGCCCACTGGAATGTGGCACCAGCATTTTTTAGGCTGAAAGGCATGACGCGATAGGCAAAGGTGCCCCATGGGGTAGTAAAAGCGGTTTTGTACTGGTCTTCCTTTCGGATTTGGATCTGATTGTATCCAGAAAAAACGTCCATGAACGAGAGGACTTCATGCCCCGCACATGCATCAATGAGCTGGTCAATGAATGGCGTGGGGAAATTGTCTTTGGGACAGGCACGGTTTAAGTCTCGGAAGTCAGTGCATACTCGAATGGTGCCTTGTTTCTTGTTGACAGGAACAGGGTTTGAAACCCAGGTGGTATAGGCAATAGGATAAATGAATCCTGCCGTGCGAAGCTTCTCAATCTCTGCTTTGACAGCTGGGAGTTTTGAGGGATGAATAGGACGCTGTTTCTGACGAACGGGGGGTACGTCAGGCCATGTGTCAATGTGGTGCTCTATAATGGTAGGGTCAAGACCAGGCATTTCGGTATAGGACCAGGCAAAGACATCACGGAATTCTTTGAAGAGTGTTTTGTATTCCTCGATCTCCTGCTCAGTGCAAGATGCTCCTAAAGCGATGAGTTCGGGGGTGCCTCCGGGGGCAGCAATATCAATTTTGATGACAGGTGAGATGTTGGCCATGTTACCCTCTTCGAAGGCGTCAGGAGCAGGAATCGGGTCCTTGAACCAGTCAACCTTGGGGGGAGGGAAGTCTTTGGACTCGACGGTAAATTGGGTAGCAGTGTTAGAGGAAGATTCATCTGGGAGGAAGTAGGAACGATGGTGCATGTCATCCCAAGGATAATCCGGGGCAGTGAGAGCTTCGAGAATTTCCTCATCTGTACGGAATGTTTGGGTCGTCGAATCGATTGACGGGGGTGTAGTGACGGAAGAGATCATATATATGGTATTAATCTCTTCGGAAGAGGGAGAGTCCGGGGGGTGGATCTCCACAATGGTGGGTGATGGCTTTTCAAGATCTAAATGGTTCATCTCAAAAAGAACCGGATTGACCTTTCCGGAAGGGGGAGAGACCAGGAAATGGATTTCCTTAATGGTGAGGCGTGCCATCTCGAGATCCATATTGTTTATCTCAAAGAGAGTGGTATTAACCTCTTTGGAAGGGGAAGAGACCGGGGAATGGATTTCCTTAATGGTGAGTGGTGCCGTCTCAAGATCCGGATTGTTCATCTCAAAGAGAGCTATTATGTACTCGAGGAGATCGGGACAGTGATGGGAATAATGCCCATAAACATCGCATAAGGCACAGGAGTGGTTAGTGTGCAGGGATTTGTCGCGAGGCGTAGGGGTTGGATCTAGATGGACAACCGGGATGGTGGGGTCGTAGTCGAGCATTTTCATGTACTCCTTTAATGCTGGTAACTGAGGACATAGGTGAGTCGCATGGCCCAACTCATCGCATAGCGCGTATTTGGGAGGAGCACGAAACACAGGGGGGTTTTTGACTGTCTTAGCCGGTGGGACAGTAGTGTAAGGTTGGGGGCCTCTGCCCCCAGTGGGTTTGGTAAGAGGAGGGGGAGGTTTTGCGGAGGGCGACGGGGTAGCTACACCGGGAGGTGGTTGACTAGTAGTGATGATGGGTTGCACCGGTTGCAGGACGATATCTGGTGTCGGGGGACGAACGGGAGGTGAAATATACCAAATGGGTAATCCTAAGGTTAAACCAGGGAGGTTGAGGGTAGCCATGACCGGGGCGCTAGCCACTCCTGAGGGAGGGAAGAGGAAAGGAATGGTATGTATGGGTGTAGCACCAATGTGACTAGGTACCAAAGGGGGTTTAGGCAACAAAGGTGTTTGATTAGTAAGAGTCCGCGTGATGTGGGACAGGGTACATAGGTCGGACACTTCAGTGGTAGGAGACGGGGGTGGAATAGATGGGAAGGTTGAGATCATTGGTGCATCTGAGTAAACGCCGGGACCCACTGAAGACACGAATGAGGTCGTGGCATCCGAAATAGGTTGTTCAACCATGGGGAGCACGGGCCCTATAGAAGAAACTACTGTGTTGGTGGCACCTGAGATAGGTTGTTCTACCATGGGGAGAACATTTTCGGGCGCCGCAGGGGCATTGGGATCGTGCTAAGTAAGTTGGTCAACCGTGACCACACGTCCCTCATGGGGGAACATCATGATACGAAAAACGGTAGAAGCGACTGCCCGCATGGCATACATGTAGCTGCGGCTGAGTAAAAGGTTATAATCAAGATGGCCATTGATAACCTCGATGTTGATTAGGACGGTTTTGCCAGCCAGCTGGACGGGGACATTGGTCAATAGGCCTTGTGGTTGAGCTGAACAGCCGTCATAGGCTCGCAATGCAGTAGAGGACTGCTGGAGAGGGGGAGATCCCATTTTCTGCCAGATGGAGATGGGCATGACACATGTAGAGGCACCTTCATCAATAATGCATCGATGGACGACAAAATTCCGAATGGAGACAGAAACTTGGAATGATAAATTGGAAGGCAGGCGGGGTTCGGATTGGTCCAAATCAAATGCCATTAACTGCGAATCATTTGGATCGATAGCTCCAATGGCTGAGAGTAAAGTCTTACGCTGCGAAGGGCAGTTTTTCAAGACTTCTAACGTAGACATGGCTGCGGGGGATTGGGCTAAATCATCGACAATGTTGTAGTTAGACGCAGCCCGCGCATTGGGGTTGTTGTTGATACGGCGAAGTGGGAAACGGGCTGTTTTGGGAGCTCCATCTAGTGGAGGTGGAGGTATACGTAACGCTTGATTGGTGGGATGAGCGTTAGCGGGGTTATTGGCAGGAGGGGATTCTAGGGTGGAGCCATATTGGTTCCGCCGAGTCTGGAGGTTGACATCATCGGAGGACATCATCAACAGATGGTGGGTACCTGAGTCAAATATGGGTTGATCAGGAGCCGCGTAAGTGATTTTTTGGATGGGTGCATTAGCTGGAGGTGGAGCCAATGGTTCAGTGTTCACTAAGCCTTGGTTTGGTAAGGGGTTTTGTAGCACCAAAGGTGGCTGCTGAGGTTGTGGGGGATTGGGTGGTGCTTGAGGAGCCGCCTGTCCTTGGCGTAGTCTATCAGCAGCCAAAAGTTGTTGAACTCGCTCCATAAGTGGAAAAAAATGTGTGTAGTGGCCATAGACCCCGCAAACAGAACAAGGATAGTTCATTCGCAAATTAGGGTTTTTAGCCTGCTTGGGCGGGCGATCAGGGTTTTGGTTGGTAGGGGCCGCGTTATTATTAGCGGGGGGATTAGGGTGTTGACCAGCTTGCTCGGTCTGTTGGTTGTTCCCATGATTGCGGCCTCTGCTGTGGTTTTGTTGGCCCTGGTTGCGTTGGTTGTTCTGGTTTAGCGGCGGGTTTTCTTGGGCGTAAACCTGCCCTTGGGTAGTAGGTGGATTTTGAGTTTGTGCAGGTGCGGGAGCGGGCTGCGGTGGATAATATGGAGGTGGAGGCTACACTGGTGCAACTACTTGAGGGGGTTGTTGATAGTGCTGTGGAGCGGGTTGTGGGTTTGCCGCAGGGGCTGGCTGTGGCTGATAATAATGAGGTTGGGCTTGTGGTGGCGCAAGAGCTGGTGCAGCCTGCTGATGATAGTAGGGCTGAGGTGCGATCGGGGGGACGTAAGCGGAAGTCATATGGCCGAAACCCTGAGGTGGACAGGAGGGTCCATGGGAATGGTGTTGATGTGGCATTTGAGCATACGAGTTGGTTGCTCTGGACTATGATATAGCCCGCGAAGGTTCAGGGCCAGGGGGAGGACGGGCTATGGAAAATGGCTGAGGCTGCGAAGAGAGACGACCAATGATGCCATCGGCAGCGTGGGATGCCCCCGGTGCATCGTGCTGGGAGGGATCGCCGCGAGGGGCGTCAGGTATGATGGTATAAAGATAACCCGACTGGGCGTAAATGAGATCGAACTGCTGGGCTTTAAGGATAGCCTCTTCCTCCGACTGGGGTCTTTTGGCTGCCACATCCTTAGCAATGAGCAGAAGGAGGGATTTGAGGAACCAATCTAGGAAGATTCGGTCATCTAACTTGATTTTGCATAGGCTACGGCGTCGCCGCCATTTGTGAATGTGGTCTGTGATGTGGGTAGCCATGTTCTGTCTGCAAGAGAGGAGGATCTCAACGCCCGCATCATAGCGGACAGGTAACTGGAAGAACTTTAGGAAGGTTGAGGCAAGGGATGTAAAGGTGACATGGGTTCCATGGGGTTGCTCAATATACCACTTGGCAGCAAAGCCAGTGAAAGTGCGCTGTAATAAACGGAGGCGAATGGAGTCGTCTACTATGGAATTTGAGGAACACCATAGATGGAAGGACATGATATGGTTCTGTGGGTCCTCACCTGCCTTACCCTCGAACTTAGGGATGTCAGAGGGGAGCTTGGTAGGCATGTGGGGCCACGCAGGGTCGTGTCGGATGGGGTCGTTGGTTAATCTGGCTAGGTCAGGTAGGTTGAGGCTAGCCATGTATGGCAAAATGGATGAAGGGTGTGACACGGTTGTGGGTTGGATCAAGTTGGGGCCCATGCCCCCAAGTGGAGGGGTCATGTGAGGGAGGTTACCCCCAAGTGGGGGAACTAAGGTGGTATGGGATGGTCCTGCACCAACATGGGTAGTATGAACCATTAATGGAGTGGGAATAGGTATTCCCATCGTGGGAATAGGTACGGTGAGGGGAATGATAGATGGGCCTCCCGTGGAGGGCATACCCATGATAGGTGTGATAACTGGTGTAGTGGTGGATGTGCCACCAACCGTCCCTCCCATTAAGGGAGTGGGATTCATGCCATCCATGGGGCTAGTAGGGGCAGTGTAAAGGGTGTTCTCGGATTCAGGCTCCGAGTCTGAGGTAAAATAAGGGGCATCAGAATCTGGTGACGGAGTCCTATGCCGTTGACGAGTGGAGTCAAGTGACAAGGCTCGAGATCTACGATGAGTGGTATCAAGTGATCCGTGCTGTGGGGGCTCACCTCTGAGGCACCGAGAATGTCTCGGGGAAGCAATGGTGATAAAGGATGTCAAATCTCTGTGGGTTGAGGGAACTATAAACCAGCTCAAAAAACCCTAATGCAACCGAGCGTACAGAAGGAGAGCTCAAAAAATACGGCGCTCAGGCCAAAAAACTAACTCAAAAACACCCACTGTAACAGCGTGCTATAATAGGTGGAGCATAAACAAAAGTGGTCAGAATACCAATAAGCAATAGGTTTCCTAAAAAAAAAAAAAACGGTGGACTCACTAGACCAAAAGGAGGTAAGGGAGCCTGCAAACACCTAGCTAAAAGTATTATGACTCAACTAAGCATATCCTCTGCAAGGTGATGAAATCCAAGTCAGACAATATAAATAGGAAAGTCAAATGGCTAAAGTATCCCCCTACCGGGAGGGACACCGGGTACTCAAACCTAGAAGTATGGCAACTAAGATACCCCGTTCATGACACGTCCAGAAAGGTAAATCTGCCAATTGGTCCTTTAACCGCAATATTCCCTATACAGGGATATTTCGAGAACTGCGAAAGGTAGCCCTTCAGTTACTGAATGGAGTTCGATATTCCACTCAGACCTCTGGAACCAATCTCACGACTTCAACCCTCTTAAGGGAGAGGCCTTCTGATAATCTGGTTGTGACCGTGTCAAAAAATGCTAGGGGATTTTGGTTCCCTAAAGGACAACAACTATGTCTCAAGTGTAAATAACCAAGGTGTGTTATTGGAAGCCTATCCCCTTGATCCTACCTAACTACAAAAATTCTTTTATGTTCCCCAAGTGGGGTTAGAATGTTGGTTGAGTTAAGTATTTTTTAAGTCTCACTTGATTTAGGTGACAGATAGTGTGCTGGTGAGGTTATGAACCCAAAAGAGAAGTGCCAGGGAAACTTACGAAATAACAATATAATTGAATGAAACAATTTATACCGTGCAAAAGTTATCTGAATAAACAATGCTGAAACAATGCTGAATAAACAATGCTAATTTTTTTTAAACAATTCTGTAAACATGGGACAGAAAGGCTGTAGGGATGCAGGTGGGACAGATGGCTGTGCAAGTGCAGGAAATATGGAATCAAAGTGACTGGGTTTTGGCGCGGCAACAAGTGCAAAAATCAGATCGCGGATCGCGGGTATGGGGCGAAATCACGCGGTCGAACCGCGGGTATGAAGGCAACAGTCGTGCACAGGTCGCAGGTTTCTGGCTAACAGCGGCGCTCGGACCGCGGGTTTGACGTAAACAGGTACGGTCGGGATGCAGGTTTCTAGCTAACAACGGCGGTCGGACCGTGGTTATGAAGGCAACAGTCGCGCGCAGGTCGCTGGTTTCTGGCTAACAACGGTGCTCGGACCGCGGGTTTGACGTCAACAGGTGCGGTCGGGACGCAGGTTTCTAGCTAACAGCGGTGGTCGAACCGCGGGTTGGAAGGCAACAGTTGCACGCAGGTCACAGGTTTTTGGCTAACAGCGGCGCTCGGACCGCGGGTTGGAAGGCAAGAGTCGCATGCAGGTCGCAGGTTTCTGGCTAACAGCGGCGCTCGGACCGCGGGTTTGAAGTAAACAGGCGCGGTCGGACCGCGGCTAAGGGCTGAAAAGGCGTGGTCGGGACGCGACTGTGGAGAGAAAAATAGCGATGTACGGAGGATGAAAACAAAAGCCGAAAGTACAAAACAGAAAATGACAAAATAAAAATTAAAAAGCCAGCGGAGTCGCCAAAACTGTTGCTAGGGTTTTATCCCTAGCTTGTACGAATGAGTACCTACTAAGGACAATGGATTCCTTAGTAGCAGTTTAATGTTATGTGAATTAAAAGCTATAACAGAATTAAAAACTAAATTTAAACATTTTCATAAAGCAAAACAATGGATAGTAAATAATGACTTTTATTAATCTGACCTTCAATGGAAGGTTGGTGAAGCCCTTTGCGGTGATCCAAGTCGGTGGCTCCGAGCTTCAAGCTGCTTCTTCTCTTTCTCCAATGGTGGAAATGGGCCAAAAGGGGCTCTCAATGGTGAAAGTAGCTCAATGGTGAGCTAGGGTTTCACGAGCAATTTTGGCAGAGGCAGGATACTGTGATTGTGGATATTGAATAAGGGGTCTCCATCACTTATTTATAGTTAGAAACCATGCAGTTTTTAGGGTTAGGGTTTCTTCCTCATTTTCCTCATTATTTTATATTTTTATTCCTTTTTGGAGATTTTTGCTTTTTTGGAGAAATTTTGGATATTTTTAGAGGAAAATAGGGTTTTATGGCCTTTTGGAGGCTTTTTGCATGGTTTTATGGGTTTTTGATGGAAATATGGTGGGAAAATGGACAAATGAGCCATGTAATGGGGTAGATGAGGTAGTGAACCCTTTTTGGGTGTTAACAGGGTGGGTAAACAACCTTCTTCAAATTGAACAAGTGGCTCCCAAATCCATTTAGAAAGAGCTTCCTGACAGCTTCTTTGTGGACTATATAATCTATTGCATATCTAGGTAGTAATAAGGGAGATTTCGTTCCCCCATACATCCTTAAATATGTGCCTTCTTCTCCATATTCTCTAATAGATTCTAAATATCCTTGAGATAAACACAGGCATTCCTCTAGAAATATCAACTTGTACAAGGGCATCAAGAATTCCTCACAGATCACCTGAAAATGATTATGATACTTGTGAGCCCTCAACATCTGGTTGGCTGTAAATATGGGGGAATTCCATCCATTCCATGTACACTTCAATCCTTCAAACCGATGGCGGTATAGAATGCAATATAATAGAAAGGAAGGAATGTAAAATTCAGATTTGTTGTGGTGCAAACCTTCCTGAGCTGCCTTGATAGTGGTAGACAAATTCTTGGCTATGATGTCGACCCAGTTGAAAACTATTCCTTTCATAGCTATGTGGCATATCAGTGCAATCCAACCAAATTTGTAGAACCTCCCATTGACTCTGCCATAAATTTTACTTAAGAATAGTACTATTAACCTATATGGGGTCTTCAAGTGAGCTATTTGGTATTCTCCCGACTTCTTGTTACTACAAGTTTTCCCATCAATCATCATCATTCTAGCCTTATCAGTGTAATCAAACTTCAAACCTTTCACCCATTATGTGGCCATGATGACTTCATTTTTTGGAAAGCTCTAAGCAACTAATAGAAATGAGGGGGAGTAGGATGAAAAAGCCTTTCTATTCTCAATATCATTCATCAACATTCATGTTGTGTCTACCCTGGGTAGAATACATCCGATGAATTCTGCGCAAGGGAACATTTCAGGTGTAGTAGCCACTTTGGTTATTCCTGATCTTAGCACATTATCATAAAGGGCCAAATCCTCCAACCCTACTTCTGAAACTTTATTTTTAACCAACCGGTGATAAATATGGCCCCATTTGAACTTGGGCTCAGCTCCAGCTACTACCTTGGTGTCTTCATAGACAATCTCTACCCTTGGTGGGGGTGCTTCTGCTACCTCATCATCTGAGTCATAATCAAAAATATTAAATTTCTTCTTACCCTTTTTTTCATATTGTCACATAAAGATATTTTAGTGTTACATCATAAAATAAACCCATGTATTAAAATAAACAATAGAATTGGCTGGCTTACGATACGCTAAACAGACTATCCAAACACTCATTAGTCTTTGTATTACCCCGATTTCTTCAGCTATGAGGTCAAACAACAATTACAAATCAATGGGTCAGAGCTCTGCACTAAAATTTGGACCTAGGCAACTTTGACCCCCGAACCATAGCAGGAAAAGATGCTATCTTAGTCACTACAAGGCTCTTCCTCCATATGCCCCAAAAAATTTAATAAATCATGGCCCAAAAACCTCCTCAACGTACAGGGAGGTGATTCCCTAAGTTTACCATCTCTGTGTTTAACCCCCTACAGCCGCAAATAAAATGCTGAAACCCCCAGTGTTTCCATGAGGTGAGGTGACTACTAACGCTTGAAAACGACCGACGGGTTTGCTCCATGCCGGCGAGAAGCTTAGGCTTCTGGAGAATCATAAAATCTTAACAGGTTTTGCGGTGAAAACTCCTCTGACTGGATTGGTGAGTCTCTGCGGGAAGGTAGGGAGACTAGGAAAAGATAAAAGATGGACAAGACAACATCTAAAAGATGCACAAGGAAAAACCCCTTTTAAACCTAATAGAGGTAAACTATTTAACCTATCCTTGCACAACGTACCAACCAATGGCAGCTCGTAGCTCAAGTAAGCCCATAAAAGCAAGTAAGTGAAACCTACCTGGTAGACGTGAAGCTAGGCATGCAGTTGAAGAATGCTCGGTGAAGCTGCCACGTGAACTCCACAGGTGATACGGATTCTCTTGATGGGGTATTAGCTAACAGACTCCAAACTTCTCCGTAAATAAATGGTGAACCCTTTCTATTCAAGCAAAAATATAGGCTTTGAGGTCAAAACCTTTTAAAGTGGCATTAAACTAATTCATGTGAGAAAAAACCATTGGCACCCATGCTTCGGGTTGAGTAACATAAGTTAACATGCAGACAACCCTGACATAGCGGCTCAAATACTCTAACTTCACCCCCAACTACTAATTCACAATCTCCACAATTCCCCGCTATAGACCTTGCGGCTCAGTAGTTGAAACCAATTCAGCAAGAAGAATAGGATGCCAACTATCGTAGTGGCTCCAAGTTTAAACAACCTCTGCCACATCAGGTATTACAAGAATCGAAACAATGACGAGGAAATTCCTCTACAGTAGCAGCGCATCGAGAATGACTTCCGCAACGACGGGTCTTACAAGTGGTGAAGAACAACTTGCAATAAACTCATGAGTGCTCCTGTCGTTGTGGCCGAGACCTAAGAAACCTTCTACCATAGCAGCTTCAAGAACAGATAGAGACATTACTCAAGACAACACCCGTTGCAGTAGCCCACAATCGAAAAATCATCCTCCGTAGCGGCTAACCCAACATGAAGCGTTCTTCATTGTGGATCCTGGGGAAAGAAAACAAAATGAAATATGAAGCCTACCACCGTAGTGGATGTGACTCGAAAAGCATTCCTCTATTATAGGTAGAAAAACATCGAAAACTTTTTGGATATACAAATTAGAACTCACGCAATGTAGCAGCTCGCGATGAAAAATTTTACCTGATATGGTGGCTACAAATAGAAGAGTTCACCTGTCATAGCGGCTCGAAAATGAATACGTATCCGCTGTAGCGGCTCCAAGTTGGGAAACCATCTGTCGTTGCGGATTAAAAATCACTTTCTGTCTTAGTAAAATAAAATAGACTTTGGAACTTTTCATGATGGACAGAGATCATAAGGGGTGAAAATCAAACTCAAAGTTATTTAATAGGTAAAACTAAGATCTTTCAAGGGGTCCTAAAAAACTGCACAAATTTTTTTTGGGGATAGTTGCAGCAACAACAATTGGCGACTAGCTGGTGAACATAGATCTCTAGAAGATTGACTTTTTAAAATCAAAATCTGCCTTAAGGTACTCTTGTTTAAATCAACTTTTCCTAAAATTCAAGATTTCTTTAAGATGTCTAGACCTTTTAGAACTATAAGATTAAGAACTTAAACATTGATTATGGTCCACTAGGATAGGATAACGAGGCTTCCAATAGTTTGGATAACTCTTCAAAGGCCAAGATATGAGGTTCATTTATTTCTGCTTTCGGACTGCTTCTAGCTCAAACACCACAGGATCATGACAGAGTATGGATAGACATATTCGCTTGTTCCTAATTCCCATGCCTTTCGCATTCTATTGATGCTTTCTGGACTTTTGTCCTTTTGAGTCTTCCCCAATTTCTTCTCTTATTTGAAATTTGGCTAAGGTTCTTCCATCCATAGTGTCCTTTTGTGTGAGAGATAGTTTTTCTTTGAGCTCATGAACAAAGAAGAACCTCTGAACAATATCATCCAATACTATTTTTTTCAGTAATTTTTTGATGTTTTCTTTCTTTCCGAAAGTTTTGAATCCTTAGCCTTTTGGATTTTATTTATGGCATGGGATCATTTAAATACTGTAAATATGTATAGTTTCTTACTCTTTGTGGTTCCTTTGTTGTTGTATTCCTAAGACAAATTTTAATGTGTAGTGAGTGAAGCCCTAGAATAGTATTCTAGACTCTTCTAACCTTAGTTATTTGATGGGGTTTAAAATAGGACTTCAATGTGTTCATAACCTCTCTTGAGATAGCTATCAACTTAAAGAATCTAAATGATGATTTTTAACCCAAAAATACCTCACTCATCTCTACATGGCCTACACCACCCAAGGACACCCACACATGAACCTCATTTGACCCCAACACCCTCAAAAAGGGTAAACAAATGTGCAAAAGGGCTTAAAATCCCCTAAAAAGAGCAAAAATAGCTCTCATAGGGCCTAAAGCCTCCAAAAAGGGGCTAAAACCCCTCAAAGGAGCCTAAAACCCTAAAAAGAGCTAAAGGTTGAGCGAAGGGGGATAAAATCCCAAAAAAGGGGCTAAATCCCTGACCAGGGGCTTAGAACCCTAAAAAAAGCTATAAATAGAGGGGTGGGGGTCACCCTCAAAACATTCCTTCTTTCCATATTGTTATGCTACCGGAGTGAGTTCCTTGAGACCATTTTCCTCTCAAGCCATTCAATCTCCCTCTCCTCCATCCTTCCATTGATCCATAGCCCCCCCTTTCCAAGAGAGGTGCTCTCCCAACTAGGGCATGGTGGCCCATTCCAACCATAAGGTATACCTGTGTTGTTTTATGTCTTTGCTTTGGTAGTTTGTAGTTTTTTCTAACAGTATTTGTTTGTAGGTTCATTGCTTAACATGTTTTTGCAGGTAATTTGGTTTATGGTCTAACAGTTGTATGCAGGGCCTTGGAGTTTAAACCCTAACATTATGTGCATAAGGGTTTCATTTTATTTCTGTTTTCAGTCTATTTCCTTTCTATTTTCTTTGCATCCACCACCAGGAACCCTACCCTTCTGTCCTATAGACAGAAGGTAGTCGTTCCATATTAGCGACCATACTGGGTCGATCCCACTAGATCCCTGGGTTTTGTTTATTATACTTTTCTTAATAGGTTGATTGATATTTTTATTTCATTTTTGTTATTGTCTCGGCCACAGTATCGGTTACTGTTGGTTGTTCTGTGAGTTGCAAATTGCTCAAATTTGCAAAAACGGCTGAACCAAATTTCTAAAAATTCACCTATGTTCGGGCTCATTTTATACCCAAACAGTTGATCCATTTGCAAATCTTCCCATCACTAAGGGTAAAAGGGCCAATTTCCAAAGTGGGGTTTCAACCATTTGAGTTAATTCCTCACAGTTTGATCACAATTCACTTTGCAAAAATAGGTACTCTACAGGTGTGCGACCCATTTTTGGGCTTGATTGTTTGCTTCTATTGGGACTGCCAGTGTGTCTCAGCCACCTCTATCCATCAATCTGTGTTTATTTCATTTGAGTATTTGTTTATTTCATTGCATCCTGTGTAAATCACTGCTAAATTTAATGGTTAATGGATTAATGAATCTGATCAAAGCTTGATTAAAAAATTACTGTAATTAAAATCAACATCTTTCCTAGCCCTTCCTCCTCTACCCAGTCATCACCCTTTAGGGTATTTTGGGATAAGATGAAGGGTGAAGCTTGTATAGTAATAGGCATTTCACCTATCATTTTTCAAAACCACTAAAAATGGGTGACTTGGAAGGTAGAGGGGGTAGAGAAGGAGGGCTTGTCACGACACTCTGCGTCCTCCCTATTGACCGACCTTGCATTCGGAGGGTGACCTATAGATCTACGAATGGGATTAGTCCCATTGTGTTGAGATCCCAGCACCCTTTCTTGGTTGAAGAGAAATATAGGTGTAAGTTAGTAACCTAGTCATTCTACCATAGTTCAGATTCAAGTATGGCATGTAGTTAAAATTTCTGTTTACAATTTATTGCTTTCATTACCCATGTTTATGAAATAAAACAAACAATCTCTATGGACTATTCATAAACCATACAAGAAACCATTAAGTGTAACAGAAATATAAAATACATACACACAAACCATGCCATATAAACCAAACAAACTTAGTCCATGGCGCTGAGTGAGGCATTAAAATTTATAATTTACACTAAGTCAAACATCTACAGTCTTTGAGGACATAAGTCCCTAACTGCCTTAACCATGGGAAGTACTTGGGCTTAGCCCAGAAACTCATTGTGGGGAGTACCATCGGAACCCCAAAGTAGCTGGCTGCTAAGAGGATTTGCCAAGCGAAACGGGAAATGACCCCCACTGATTGGCTAGCACTCCTGTGAGGAAAAATTCAAGTGCTATCTTTTGGCAGTCTTGGTGGCCAAGTGACCACCTAAAGCCAATAGGAAGCCATTAAAATTGGGGTCCAAAAATCATTACCAGATTTCACCATTTTGACATACAAATCAGACAAGATTGATCCCCCACATTCTTCCTCACGTATAAGAGGAGAACCACCATAGTTCAAGTCATTAAAACAACATCGTTGAGACCATTCTCGGTGACCTTCTACACCATCAGAAAGCCACACAGCCTCTGATTCAGAATCAGAATCAAACCAGTTTGAACTAGATTTGCACACTGCACCATCTAGCCCCATGGATGGTGCAAACATGGATCCATTTTTCGGTGTAGTGATTCGTAGTGGACCCATGTCCACACCCCAAACCACCACCAACACCCTTGTAGGTGGCCCCAGCACGGTCATGCAAACCATCATAAGCTAGCTACCACCACCCATATTGACCAGTCAAGTTGTCCCATTTGTAATACATGGAGGTAGTGTGCCTTCCACTCACACTGTCCCACTTGGCATGCCTGGGGGAAGTGGCCCTTCCACCTACACTGCCCATCCTGTCACACATGGGGGAAGTGCCCCTTCCACTCACACAGTCCCTTTTACCACACTTGGGGGCAGTGGCCCGTCCACAATAGGGCCACAAGTACCCCCAGTTATGCAGGTGCATCATGTCCCTGCAAACCCCACCACCATTGCTCCACCTTCTCACATCAACCTTGGGTCAAACCTTCCTTTCATGGAACATCTCAACTTGCCTAACTTGGGTCGGTTAACAAATGACCCTATCCGACATCAAATTTTTTGGCCTCCCATGCCAACCAAACTTCCCTCAGACATTCCCAAGTTTGAAGGGAAGGTAGGGGAGCGCCTCCAAAAACATCATGACGTTTCACCTATGGTGCTCATAAAAAAGCATCATAGATGATTCGGTTAGAATCCAACTATTCCAACACACCCTCACAGGTGTTGCAGCTAAGTGGTACATTGAGCTACCACAAGCCCAGTACCTGGATTTCAACTCCCTAGGTTTCATGTTCCTGCAATATTTCCAACTCCCCATTAGATACGGTGAAGGGGTGGAGATCTTGTTATCTTGTTGCTAGAATACTGCAACCCATATAACCGACCACATCCATGAGTGGTGGCAATGCCGTAGTTTGTGCAAGATCCAACTTGATGACATGATCTTCTTAGATTGGTTCCTAAAAAGCTTGCTACCACCTATAGCAAAGGACGTTACATCCAAACGTCCCCAATCCAAAGAGGAGGCCATCTTGAAATCCCAACAATTTGACCTGATCTATGCACAGTCTGGATATCTTTACACTATCGTTCCAGATGCTCCCCGTGTGGGCACCTCCTACCGGGATGCACTGAGGGCATCCCATGCTGTAGATGGCATCATAGGTTCTGTCTCTCACCAACCACAGCACCGTCTGACACCACCTGCAATACCACCACAACCAGGAAACACCCCTACTGTTGCGTACCAAAACCAAACTCCAGACTATGCAAGAATGATGTCCCAGTCTGGAGCCACAAATTCTTATGCACAACCCATGCCACCGTAGTAGGCTCAGGCATTAGCTTGGCTGACACAGCAATACGCGGGGAAAATGCCCACATTTGTGGCACCGACACCCACCCAAGTCTATTATGCACCACCTGTGCAAGATATTCAAGCCCCCGCCCCTGCTCCACCTGCTCCATTGGGACAAGTGTTTGCATAGAAGAATCATTCCAACTAGCCAGCCCCCAATAACCAACAAGGTAAAGCCAGGAATAACCGACCCCAAAGCCAAGGAAACAACCAACCGTAGGGAGGCGGTCAAAAACCGAATCCTCCCAACAATGCTACAGCGAACCGGCCAGCCAAAAATCCTCAACAACCAAATGCATCAAGATGCAATGCTCTATTGCGTACAAACCAACCATGCACACTATGTGAGGTCTATGGGCACTACACATTCGAGTGTCCCTTCATGGGTCGTGCTAAACAGGCCATTAGAAACGAGGATCAACATGCCACCAATACAATAGACCAAGCCCAAGCCAACCCGGCACCACCGGGACCTCTTCCTATGGTGCTCCAAAACCCATTACTAGTCCAAGGATTGGTGGCAATTGCACCCCCTCCCCAACCCAATCCCAATGCTCTGGGGGCACCTCCGATGGAAAAAATAGGTGTCCACCACTTGCTAGCTATGATGACTGAAGAGTTCAATTTACAAACCAGACAAAATCAATATGAAACCAACACTGAACCCACTGACACATCAACAGTATCTACGTCCAAATCATCCAATGTACCTCTTCAGTTACCCCCTTTCCTGCACCCCCCATACACTGGGTTTCCAACAACGCCACAACCAGAGCTGTTGTTAGCTAAAACATCATGGATGATTTGGTCCAAACACCTACCACCATCCTTCTCTTGAGGTACTCAAAACTTTCCCAATGCAACGGAAATCCTTACTAGCTGCCCTTTGTGCCGTGGACCCCTCTGACTCCAAGTTGATCACATTCGACACAGAGAATGGAGAACTGTTGATGCCATCAACCATTTCCTTCCAAATCCCGGTGTCTATCCAAAATTTGGTCATGCACCCATGCATAGTGGATGAGGGGGCATCCACGTGCATTATGTCTACCCTAGTCTAGCAAAAGCTTGGATCCCCAATTTTGCAACCATCCTCTACTACTTTGCGGGCTTATGATGGCCATCCCACTAAATCCCAAGGAATCCTCCCCCATGTCCCCATCACATTAGCCAGGAAAACAGTACTAATTGACATAGAGGTTGTCAATGCTCAATTGGACTATAACCTTCTCCTCGAAAGAAGTTATATGTAAGCCATGAGAGCCGTAGCATCAACTATTTTTCGTCTCATGATTTCCCCCCATGAAGGGAAAATCGTGACGGTTGATCAACTAACTTATCATGATCCGAAAGGGCTAACAACACCCTCCAACATTATCCCTACGATCAAAACCATTGATCCACAAGGGCTAACTGCACCTGCCAATGTTATCCTTGCGCTCAACACCATGGTTGACAACATACCAGCCTCCTCATTGTTGAATGTGGGCCCTGGGTTGTTTGTCGATACCACCATGATGGCTTCTTTCCCCTTATTGTCACCACCAATGACACCAAATGAGACTGCAGATTTGTGCATGCTCTCATCCAGCACTGCTACACCCAAACAAAAATTGTAGCCGCAACCCCAATCGCAACCACAACACCATATCCAGGCACAACACCATCAGCAGCCGCAACATCATCAGTAGCCACAACATCATCAACAACTGTAGCATCATCTGTAGCTGCAGCATCATCCACAGCTGCAGCATTATGTGTAGCTACCACACAACCTCACCCCCACATGCAACCATCAGGGAGTTATCTGGGCTCCTCCCCAGTCCACACAATTCCCTTCCTCTTTCCCCCACCTAGTGTCATGAGCAAGACAGTAATGGCCACCCTAAACTTACCCAAATTTACATTGGGAATTCCCATGTGGCATCTTGATCCACCGCCTCAACCACCAATGCCCCAGGTAGTCTTAACCCCCGTGCAACCCATTATGGTCAAATCTCATCCTCCACCTGGTTCGCAAAAACCAACCACTGTACTCGCACCTGCATCGACCCACCCAAAAAGGGCTAGGGGAAAAACACGAAAGCTACTGCTGAACCTTGACAGATCTCACCTTGCACCGTATGCGAAGAACATGGCCATCCAACTCAAAACTACCCTGCGATTCCCATAATCCGCGCACATTTGGATGCCATGGATACAACAAAAAACCTCCCGATGGTTCAACTTCAAAGCGGGCCAATAGTGAGAAACAAGTCATTGAGAACAAACCATGCTTACGCCCTCTGTGGTTTGTATGGACACTACTCTCACCACTTCCAAGACTTATCCAAGTTTTGATTGGCTTTAGCCAACCTTCATCAACATTCCCTTGAATCTGAGATCACCCTGATCGAAGAAGTTCACCCCCCACCTCCTTCTTCGGACACCATGTCCATTTACACGATGTCTAGTTCTACTGACCCTCTTGTCTCCACCACCAACGACAGTCCATCAGATGTGTCTCTTCATTGCTTCCACAATGATGAGGAGATACTTGAAGCCTTAACCTCCCTAGAATACCCATGGGACGACATGCACCATCACTCGTTCTTCCTCCCTGAATAACTTGTGTCGCAGTCTGACCAGTTTTCCATGGAAACCTAAGATTTCATTAATGGGAAAGTGAACTGGTTCAAAAATCCCATTCTGACACAAGACACCTTTGAAGAAGGGAACATGGACAACATCTCACCAACCATCAAAATCAACATCTAAACCAATCTCGAGGTTGTTGAGGAAATCATGCTAGGAGCATCCTGCTCCCCGGAAGAAGTCGCTGCCTACAAAGTTCTCTTCCAAGAATTCTACGACATCTTTTCCTGGTCTTACACTGAAATTCCCAGGTTGGATCCATCCATCATGGAACACCACATCGACACATGTCCCGATGTGGCCCCCATGCACCAAAATCAACGGCACATCCATCCTTCCAAAGAGGCCGCGGTCAAAGCCGAAATAGAGAAGCTGAGCACAACAAACTTCATTTACCCCATTGCGTACACCACTTGGGTTTCTAATCTTGTTCCCGTGAATAAAAAATGGGGTACCATCCACGTTTGTACATACTTCCGCGATCTAAATGGGGCATGTACCAAAGACAACTTCCCAACACCCTTCATCGATCAGATTATCAATGCATGCGTCGGACATGAGGTCTTTTCCTTCATGGACGGGTTTTCCAGATATAACCAAATCCAGATCTGAAAAGAAGATTGTTACAAGACTGCATTCAAAACCCCGTGGGGCACATTCCCCTCTCAAGTAATTCCCTTTGGTATGAAGAACACTGGATCCACCTTCCAGCATGCCATGACACACTGCTCTCGCGACCTCATCCACATGATGTTGGTCTATCTTGACAACCTCATTGTGTGGTCATGAAAGAAAGCACAACACATAGACGACTTGCGACAAACCTTCCTGTGGTGTCGTAAGTATAGGATCCTCTTGAACCCTTTCAAGTGTGTTTTATGTTTCCCAACGGGCCGTCTCCTAGGGTTCATTGTGTCACACAAAGGAATGACCGCTGATCCCTTGGAAATCCAAAACACTTTCCCTTTAACGTCACCTCTTTAAGTGACGTTTAGTTCATCTTGTAATATAGTCTTGTCCCTTTTTGTTTTACAATGTTTTTACCACAAATCATAAACCCCCCATTTAGGGCAGCACCATTAGCTGCTGGTTCAGAGTCACCCAAAGCCTGTTTGAGACACCCCTCACACCACCGGGCTCAAATTTCTATCTTCTAATGAGACCATCGTCTCATGTTTAACAAGTAATTTTTGGGACCACTTCCTAGAAGTTACCTCGGTGTATGAGCCACATAATTGTGATGTAAATGTCTCTGGACCTGTACTTTCATTACACTTGCCTACCGCCAATCATGTGGGTTCTCAGGCCACCATCTGGAAGGAACTTCATCTCATTTTGACATATAGCTATCTAATCCACCCACCGCACCTTACGTAGGTTTCCGGACCATCGTTCAAAGGATGAATCATTTCCTTTGCATGCATTTGGCATATAACTACCTCCAGACTTGTACTCACATCACATGTAGTCAAGTCTGTCCACCAAAAATCACACACATCTCTCCTGACCTCTATCCAAGAGCCACCTTAGTTTGCATACTGCTGCTGCACTGATTTGCATTCCTCTATCGTGATCTATCTCGTGCATGTATTGGTATGTTTAAGAGCCACCTACTCCATCCTTACTACATGGATGACCTCTGGACCACTGTCCACTATCCCGACATAGGGGTACTACCTGTGCCACCGCGATCGGTTGACCATACTGAAGTTTCTTTTAATCTCTTTTTCGACTTCTAAAAGAATGAAAAGATTGCTGAGCACAGCTGCTTCCTTTCCTGCTCGTTAAAGTATAGGAAAGGGCGTCTACATCGTCTCGTTTATCTCCTTTTGCGGACTATGTAGACCATCAAATGAAAAGGACCACCTTGGCACATTCAATCCAAGACCGTTCCCCTCTGCATACTTTTATGCTTTCTCGGGTAGAGGGGACGAACTTTACGAAAAATATCACCATGGGTTGTTGTTAAGCTCTTTTCCAACCTTCTCATCAAGAAAACATTACCGAGCAAACTTGGTTTCGTTCATGCTCGTAAAAGTATCTGAATGACCGTCCAGTCAGTATAGGTTTAACCTTTTTCGGCCTGATTGGACTACCAACGGTAAAGAAGTCTCTCATCCCCTATAGGATGGGCTAGCTCTCATATGTATACTTTTATCCTTTTTTGAGAACATGAGACTACCAACGAAAAAGATCCCCCACTAGAGTATTTTTCATGCTTTCAGACTCTCTAAAATTGAAAGCACTATCGAGCATGTACTTTGTCGGGCTCACCAAAAATCCATGAGATTGTACCACAGTGGTGTCTCTAGACACCACCCCACAGATAACAGTTTGGGAGCATTCCCACTTTGGGTGTCCTTTGTTCAGAGTACTCTGCAATGTGTCTTCCTTGGATCCCATCAATACCAAAAGTGTCTACCTCCCCCAAGTATTTCCCATCTGCAGTGACATTCCCAGTATTATAGCTATGGTCCCTTTCCCATGAGTCAATTTCATTTGCTTCCTGGTCTTCCCTACCATCATACTCTGAAAAAGGAAGTTTGAGTCTACTACACTCCCTCTGCCCCTGTTCAACTCCTTCCCTTCCTCCCCCCCCCCCCAATTTAGTGGTTCAGTCCGCAGATTGTCTCACATCTTTCGATTATCTCCTTCGCGCTTTCGGTTAATAAAACACCATTTCCTTGACCAGGGGCAGGTCTCCCTCTATCGATGACAACACATGTATTCAAGAGGATAGACCCAGAGGTCCCTATATCCTATTTTCATTAACCTCATTGATGAGTTCCTTGGACCACTTGAGAGGAGTCCTTAGTGCCTCTCGGGATGGTTGTTTCTCATGTGCTCGACTCCAGCTACCTCATCGCACCGTTGAGATTCATATAGGGTATTGGTTCGTGCATTATTTAGTCAAAGACCCCCAATGTCACCTGAATCTAGCACATTGATGAGTCTATTTGAGGGACCCCAATAGGATTATGTCCCTTATGATTTCCAAGTTGCATTGGAGACAGTTTTCAGAAGCCCCAGCAGTGCTTCTATATATATTTTTGATTGATGCAGCATATTTGTACCACAGAGACTTTGACTCTCCCTTAGTGAGTCCATATAGCTATGTACCATTCCAAGATCCAGCAGGCCATCAGTCATGAAGATATAGCATTCCATGAGAATTCCATGGGTCCAATGTATCATTTCTTCAGATCAGTATTGTATTCAGCCTCTCATTGAGGAAACCATTATTGTAATAACTGTTGTACATGATCAGCTCTTGTATTATAGAGCTTAGGTCACATTATTCATTTGACATCATTACGAGAATGGGGATGCCCGCCTCATCCAGATACATGTCACACATTATTTGTATCTCACCCATTGATCGGAACCATATTAATACAAAAACCAAAAGTCACCATACCCCAGCCCAGGAAGCACCACCTCTCCGCAAGAAAATCCTATGATGTCCATTGGCCATATGATGAGCTCCTGCCCTCATACATTAGGGGCAAATATCTTAACCCAAAAAATCCCTCACTTAGCTCTACATGGCCTACACCACCCAAGGACACCCACACATGACCCTCATTTGACCCCATTTGACCCCCACACCCTCAAAAAGGCTTAAAATTATGCAAAAGGGCTTAAAAACCCCTAAAAAGAGCCAAAATAGCTCTCATAGGGGCTAAAACATACAAAAAGGGGATAAAACCCCTCAAAGGATCTTAAGACCTCCAAAAGAGCTAAAGATTGAGCAAAAGGGGCTAAAAACCCCAAAAAAGGGGCTAAAGCCCCAACTAGGGGCTTAAAACCCTAAAATTCTTGAGAAAAAGTATAAATAGAGGGGTGGGGGTCACTCTCAAATTATTCCTTCCTTACATACTGTTATACTGCTCGAGTGAGTACATTGAGACCATTTTCCTCTCAAGCCATTCACTCTCCCTATCATCCATGTTAACCCAAAAAATCCCTCAGTAAGCTCTCTATGACCTACATCACCCAAGGACACCACTTCACCACCCTCCATTAGACCCCCACACCCTCAAAATAGCCTAAGGATGAAGAAAAGGGCTTAAAAACCCAAAAAGGAGCCCAAAATACTCTCGTAGGAGCTAAAGCCCCCCAAAAGGGGCTAAAACCCTAAAAGGAGCTAAAATTAGGGCGGAAGGGGCTAAAGCCTAGACCAAGAGCTTAAAAACCTAAAACCCCAAAAAAAGCTATAAAAGGAGAGTGGGGGGTCACTCTCAAAACATTTCTCCCTTGCATACTGTTATGCTTCCCATGGATGCCTTGAGACCCTTTGTCTCTCAATCCACCCACACTCCCTCTCCTCCATCTTCATTGAGCCATAGCTCCCACCATCCAAGAGAGGTGCTTCCACAAGCTAGGGCATGGTGGCCCATTTCCACCCAAAGAGAAGGTATAACTTGTATTTCTTGCATTTGCTTCTTAGTTTTCTTTGCTTTCTAACCCATGTTTTCATTTGTAGGTTTATGTTTAACATTGTTTTGCAAGTATTTCAATTTTCTGTAGCTTAGTGTTTGTTTGCAGGTTATTGGAAGCGGAACCCTAACCCTTGTTTGCAGAGGGGTTCACTATCATTGTTTCTCTTCCATCTTTGCTTCGCTTTGTTTTCCTTACTGTCATTTACATTTCATTTTTATTTTCAAAATTTATCCATGCAGGAACCTATCCTTCTATCCTATGGACAGAAGGGAGCCATTCCCGCCCCTGTAGCAAGGAGAAATCCCTGCTACAGAACTAGCGACCATACCAAGTCGATCCCATAGGATCCCTAGTTCAAATTTTTAAATTTCAAGTTTTGCCCTAGTTTTTCAAATTTCATGTTAAATTCACTTTAAATCCAGTTTATTTTTAGTTATGAGTACTACCGAAGCCTCTGATAGGCAAATTCGAGTCAGTTTGGCCACAGTATAGGTTACTGTCGGCTGGATCTGACTTTGGATCTCAAAAAACCCCAAATCTAGGGTAGGTCGCTCTTATCAGGCTTGAAAGTGAGGTGAGGGTGCACTTAATAGGAAAACAGGTGTGCCCAAGGTGCACTTAATCCCCCGATAAGTGTGACTTCACTCAGAAACATAGACCGCGACTGTATGTGGATTCTGTGTGACCCCCTCGCCTATTTCTGAAAAAATCTTACAGCCCCCTCACCAGATTTGATCAGAAATGTGCAGCCTGTCAAATAGAACTTCAATTTTAGTTTAATAGAGGTTATATTTCAGTTTTATAGGGACTGTCAGTGCGGCTCAGCCGCCTTTGTCTAGCACTACAAGTCAATTTCAATTTCAGTTTCAGTTTCTGTTTTTTGCAATTTCTTTTACAAAAAATGTGTAAATTCCAGCTAAATGTTAATGGCTTAATCAAATGAATGTAGCTTAACTAAAATCAACCTAAAACTAACTGTCTTGTGTTATACCAAAATCTTATCACCATCATGTGATAAGATATTTGACATACCTACTTGCCCTAAATCCCAGCTTCTGGAGTTGAAACTAAATGGTTTTTCATCAATCTTTCATACAAATTCCCAGCACCGTGCATTCCCCTTTATCTAGGAGTGGTACCCCTGTTTGCACCACACATCATATGTTTCCCATAAGTGGTGCCATTACTTATTTTCCTTGGTCCATAAGCGGTTATTACCAGAACCGCTCTGTCATTGAAGGAGAAACATGGTACCTTGGGTAAAAAGGGAAAAAGAGAAGTTTCTTGATGCTTCTAGATGATAAGCCTCATGTCCTATTTTATCCCTACTATTGTGGTTTGGTTGAGCTCGAGATCCCTAATCCTAGGATATTAGAAGCCACCTCACCCACTAATTTCTCAACCTACTCTATCCATTAAATCCTTATAAATAAGATCTCATAGCCATGGTTGAGGGGAGAACACTTGACGTATTGTTATGCTGTTGGATTGACCATTGGCCCAAGAACATTTGGAGAGAGCATAGAGAGATAAATTCAAAGCTTTTGGGGATGAGAAAGTCTAGTTTCATGGAGATGCATGTCAACACTAAGGCTTGGTTGTAAACTTCTTCATATTCTTTAATGCAAGTTGATTTATGTCCCACATATGTTGTTGTTGTTGTGATTTCGCATATATGTTGCTAGATTTCTTAGCTACTAGCATAGATTAGTAGATCATATTCTGGTTTCTTTGATCTATTTAATTTTGAGCTTCATTGCAGGTACACAGGTGGACTATCAAAGCCTCGTAGTCTAGATATCTACAACGTCTAGGGAGAGTCTTCAACCTTTGTCCTCTATTTGTTCTAGATCTGAACCATTCAGACCAGTGGAACACCTTGCTGTCTGTAGGAGGTGAAATATTCTAGCTAACAAATCTGGCGACTCCACTGGGGAACGAAGTTGTGTATCATTCGTTCTGATCTTCCTCAGTTTGCAACTCTTGTCCGAATCCAGGCTCCTTCTTCAACTCTCTTCAGCCAGATCTACTCTTTGACTGACTCTGTTTTGGTTTGAAACCTCTAGATCTGTTCAGATCCGAGTCATTTCGGTCTTTTATGCTCTGTTTCCATACTTAATTCAACAGTATTTTCCTTGATCCAACCTTTTTCTGACTGGATCCTTCATTCTTCTTGTGTTTTGGTCATCTACAGGGAACCAAACATGTTCTATTGGCAAGGAGCGGTGCCACCGCCTGAGTCTAGTTAGCAATATGCGGTGCCACCGCCTGGATCTAGTGAGCAAGTAGTTATGCCTCAAAACAGCCTGTCAACAGCTGCATCTACGTGGTGCCAGGTAGGCCCTATTCCAGACTTTGTCTTTTTTATTTTGTGTGTGTTTTTGGCTTACTTTTTGATGAAAATGAAGTGTATTTTTGAAAAAAAAATGCTCCCTCATGACCAATAGGGGCCATGAATTGTATATTCTGCAGTCGCTTTGAGTGTTATATTTCCTCTGCATTCAAAGAGAATTTATGTTTCTTGCATTAGATTTTACATTATTTTCTTTGCTTGAAACCTCTTGCTCTTTTTTGTAGATATTATTCAATGGAATTGGGAAATATACATTTCATTTTTGTGAGTAGGTTTTGGTTTGTTTTGGACTTGGAATACATGAGTGATCCATGTTGTTTTGAGTCTTCTTTTGCTTGGGTGATTCTTTTTTCCTTTTGCATGCCGATTTTTTCAGTGCTTGGTAGGAAAGGTTGGTTCTTCGTTTCCTTGTCTTTTTCAAAGAGAAGTTTTAGTTTTCTCTCTCTTTTGCTTTATTCGCAAGTTTGTTGAATGATTTTCTTCTTGTTTTGTGCATGATTGTTCGAGATTCTAGATCTTACTTTCATTAAGAAGAAATGTTCATTTTCAGCTTTGCGTGCATTAGAGTTAGTTTTGTTTGGAAACGTTAGTGAAATCATCTTTCCATTGAGTTTTTATGTGTCTTTTTCAAGCATGAAAAGATAGGAAACATTTTTTATTTATGTTATATGTTCTCTAGATCTCTTTCTTATTTTGCTTTGAATATTGTTTGGGGTGCATTGATATTTTACTTTTCGTTTGAAAAGATAGAATTGCATTTGCATTTGGGTGTGCATTTTTGGGAAGAAAAGTAAATCTCTCTCCCTCTATTAGGTAGAATTTCATTGAAGAGGAAAACTTGCATTATCATATAGATCAGTGTGCATCCTTTTTAATTCAAGTTTTAAATCCATGGTTCCACCTAAATGCACAAGATAAAATTAACGGTATTACTAGGTTAAGACTTTTAGCAATTTGAGTGATAAGTTAGAGACATGTTCGGGCGTCGTTAAGCATAGGAGCTGTCGTTACTTGTCAACATTACATCCCAGGACTCGCGTGGTTCTTCCACGTACCGTTGGTATATCGAACAACCTTTCACGTACCCTTGAGGTATATAGAAAGGTACTTCACATACTCGATTGTATATCGGAAGGCCCCCTGTGTATGGTTATGCATTAAACAACACTACTACTGATTTGAGTTCCCTCGTACCTTGCGTATATTAGGAGACCCTTTTAGGAATCCTCAAACCATTTGAGTTATCCTTTTGGCCTTTCCTGTGAGATTCCTGACTCTTATCCACTCCTTTCACATGTTTGCTTGTTTCTTTTAGTTTGAGTAGTACTTGCTTGTGCGTGGTAGTTAGCGGTTTATTAGAGAGTTTAGAGATGGCATTCTCATCTGGGACTACCACTCAAGAGGTCCCTTTCCAAGGTGTACCTTTTGTATTCCCTCCAAGTAAAGTATTGGTCCTCCCTTTATTGCCACTCTAAATATTCCTGGATTAACTATAGGGTTACCAGCTTGGCTGTTTAATCCGGTAAGTCCTATTACACCTAATGCCTCAAATGTCACCTCTCCTCCGGGAGAGGATCGATCTCAACCTAATCCTGCTCCTTCTTTGCCGGTTGTGGTTTCAACTCTTTCTTCTTCTTCACTTGATCAAAGCTCTACGATTAGTATTCATGTGGATAAGAAGAAGAAGAAAGGGAAGAGTAAGAAGAAGAAGGATAAGAAAAATAAAAAGTAGCAACCATCTGCTCTTGATGGTGCTCGTTCTAAGAGAACACTTGGAAAAACCAAGTACCCTTGTAAGCTTTGCAAGGGGGACCACCTTCTTAAGGAGTGTCTCGGTCTCTCCCATGTACAAGAAGAGTGGTCTAAAAGATCCAAACCGTCTATGTCATCAACCTTTGATCATCATGTTGACAATACTCCGTTAACCAGTGACCCATTGGTAAAAGGTCGTAAGGGTAAAGTCTTGTATCCTTGTTTGATTTGCAAGGCTATGCATCATAATTTTATTTGTGCAAGCATGGATGAAGCTTTGCTTTGGTTGAAAAATATTACTGATCATCAACAGGTGATTCCAACAAGTGATAGTAAGTTATCCCTCAATCCCCCACTGGTTGACCAAGTGGTCAATTCGGATTTATCTGTGGTTGATCCCACTCTTCCTTTAGAGAGTGAAGTTAAAGTGGTCGAGTCGGTGTCATTTCCACCCGATCCCACTCTTTCATCAGAGAGTGTTAAGACTGAAGTAGTCTCTTTGACCAAATATTCGTCTTGTTCTTCTCTTCCAGTAGAGAATGAACTGAATCCCGCTGAATTTTTCGTGCTTTGTTCTGATTGTTATCAACAAGAGGAAATTTTGTCTGTTTCAACAGAACCCTCTCTGATTAGTGAGGTTATTTCCTTTGACTGGAGTAACCTAACAAAGTCTCATCTTCATTCGAGTGTTCCTTTCCAGATAGTTGTGAATGTTACTGCTAGGTGGATACTTCACACTATTGTTGATGAAGGGGCTTCTGTTCGTATTCTATCCTCAATTGCTTGGCAAGATTTAGGCTCTCCTCAGCTTGTGCTAGCCACCGATTAGATACTAGATTTTAATCGGAGGCCTACTGCACCTTTAGGGATCCTTCCTCTTTTGCCTATTACATTACGAGGGAAAACTGTCTGTATTGATGTTATGGTGGTCCAAGGTCCTTTAGATTTTAATCTGCTCCTTGGATGTGATTATGTTTATGCCATGAAATCCGCAGTGTCCACACTCTTTAGAGTTATGCATTTTCCCCATGATCGGAAGATTGTGACCTTTGATCAACTTTCTTTTGTTACACCTGACCATCGCATTACTCCTAGTAATCAGACTGCCCTGAATGTGCCGCATGTTGTTGTGGTTCCTTCCCCTTCTTCTAATTAAATTCTTCCCATCATAGGTAAAATTGGGGGCATGGCTCTAGTCTCTGGACTTCATACTGGAGTTAAGCCGTTAGCTTTTATGAAAGGGGGGCAACCTACCAACCTCTGGATATCATGTTTGGTAGAAGCAGGTTTGAGAGCATAGTTTACGCTTTTGGTTTCAAGCTTGTTAAAAAATAAAACCACTCCTTAAGCATAGTTTACGATTTTGGTTTCAAGCTTGCATAAAAATGAAACCATGTCTAGAGCATAGTTTACCCTTTGGTTTCAAGCTCGTTAAAAAATAAAACCACTCCTTAAGCATAGTTTATGCTTTTGGTTTCAAGCTTGCATAAAAATGAAACCATGTTTAGAGCATAGTTTAATTTTGGTTTCAAGCTCATTAAAGAATAAAACCACTCCTTAAGCATAGTTTACCCTTTTGGTTTCAAGCTTGCATAAAAATGAAACCATGTCTAGAGCATAGTTTACCCTTTTGGTTTCAAGCTTGCATAAAAATGAAACCATGTCTAGAGCATAGTTTACTTTTGGTTTCAAGCTCGTTAAAAAATAAAACCACTCCTATCTAGAGCATAGTTTACTTCACTTTTGTTGGTCACTGGGAAGAATTTACTATAATGTACCAACAACACCCCTAGCTCACTGGCCCTTTCGGCAACAGACTGCAGAGCGGCCTGAAGTCTCACCCGAAGTGATCCTAATGGGTTGGCCAAAGACTCAAGTGTCTCGACCAGGTTCTGTATAGTGTCCTATGTGCGTCTCGCAGCTCTTCTTAGCCCGCGAGATGTCTCTGTCCACGACGCGCAGTTTCCTCTTTTTCACGATGACTCTAACCTTTATCGCATCACCACGTCCTGGGAAACACGTAAATCTCTCCTACGCTCAATCCTCAACCTGCGATACCGCGCACCACAACTCCTCTGATGGTGCGATATCGCCTCCCTGCGATATCCTACCGCTGCGACTCAACGTACCTAGCGTTACTTGTGTTCAACTTACAAGACTCCACATACAAGACTACTTTTCACTGCGATTCTTAACTGTCTTAAGCGAAACATAGACAAACTCTTATATAGAATACTTAAAGACTTCAACTTGCATTTATCCTTTTAATATGCTGTGAACTGAATAACACATACATACATTTACTGTAAGCAAAGTTCATGTAATGAGTGACAGATACAGAAAGTAAATACAATCACATGAATCAATCACATAACAATCTGATTTTACGTGGTTCACTTCCAGGGTAGAAGCTACATCCATAGAACTGTGTTTCTATATTATAACTTGAGAGAGGTACACAGTTCTGCTGCACAACATATGCAGCTAGAGATCTTCTGGGTAACTCCGCACACATCCTGGAGACCTTCTCTCTTAGATATCTTCTCTATATTGCCTTCTTACAATATACTCTCACTCTCTCTCTCTCTCTCTCTCTCTCTCTCTCTCTCAATCCCTACGGATTGTTACAATACAAAATAACAGTGAGCTAACATACTACTGGACTCTCAGACTCATTGATGTCTGAATAGCTACAGTTTACCCCAATAGCTCTAGAAGGACTGACTAGCTAACCTTTTACAATACAAAATACATCCCTTTATATGCGGCCCGAAGGTCTCGCCATTACAACACTGTGGGCCTGTCCCAACAGTAACCCAAATCCCTAACTAGTGACAGTTGGCATATCTGTACTTGGGATAGCCGCTTTCCGTCACACCACTGCTCTCTGCAGTCTTCCATGCTTCCCGGCACTGACCATGGGTACTATGCACTGCTTCCCTTCTTCTGTCCTTCGTCTTCAATACCTCAGCCTCGTCGCTCCTTTTCCTTTATGAGGGTAGCTGAGCCCTCTTGTCTTTGCCGTTGCCTTCAATGCAGTGGTTGAGCTCTCTCTTCTCGGCCGCTCAGGTATTGTCGTCTTTCTTGACTTCTCTGTCCCAACAGTCACATTTTTCGGCTCTACTCTACAGCTAGAAACATGCTACGACGTCGTAGCTTTACCTTATCTCTTTGTCTTCGCCAAACTGTCTATCCGCCAAAATGGCAGCTTTTCCTGCAGCTGTGGGACTCTACTCCAACAACTCCTTAAGCATAGTTTACACTTTTGGTTTCAAGCTTGCATAAAAATGAAACCATGTTCTAAGCAAAGTTCCTATTCTATGTCAAGATCATTAAGAAATGAAATAGCACCTGACCATCATGTCAGTTTTTTGTGAGCAAAGTTCCCATTATATGTCAAGCTCGATAAAAAATGAAATGGATTTCCTTAAGCATAGTTTACATTTTGGTTTCAAGCTTGCATAAAAATGAAACCATGTTCCAAGCATAGTTACCTTCTATTTCAAGCTTGTGTAAAAATGAAACAGATCCCCTTCCCTTGAATCGAGTCTTCACTTTAGTGTTAGAACTTGAACCTTCTTTTCACTTGCCTAATTCTTGTTCTTCCTACCCCCCTAGTGAACATTTTCACATTAGTAACCAGGTTTTTAGGTTGGGTATGGAAGAAGAATCAATGTTAAATGAAACGAAGCTTGGGGGCATGTCGAGCCCCTAAAAACCATGCTAGGGGTAAGCTTCGCTAGCAATCATGCTGGGGTCAAGATTCCAACCTCTGTATATCATGTTAATGGGATTTTTCAAGCATAGTTTACCCATTGGTTTCAAGCTTGCGTAAAAATGAAACCAATCCTTGAGCATTCTTTTAACTGATCTTCAAGCTTGTTAAAAACAGTAAGATGGTGTTGAGCTTACTTTTCATTTTTCATGCTCTGGTTAAAACATGAAATTTGGTTTGAGCTTAGTTTATTGATTTTTCGTGCTCTAGATTCAAACATGAAAAAGGTTAATGGAGTCTTCTTTAAACCCTTTTCAGGCTCCCTAAATACGAAAAGATAATCGAGTGATCTTGTCTTCTTCACGCTCGTTAAAGTATTTGAAGAGTCATCCCTCTGACGGTAGGTTATCTCTTTTTTGGTTCGGATCGGACTATTTATGAAAAAGGATCACTCCAGCCAATCATGACTAGAAGAGTTCTCTAAGGTATGATTTTACACTTTTTTGGTCCTTAGAGACTAAATCATACGAAAAAGGACCCCCTTGGAGTCTTCTTTTGTATTCGTTCAGACTCTCTAAACATGAACGATACCGAGTTTTCTTTCAGTGGACTCATTAAATTAAACATTGAGAGACCCGTTTTGGGAATGAACCCCTCCTCTCTCAGGTTCATAAAACATAGGAGTCTAGACTTGTCTTCTGACAAGCTATATCGAGTGTTTGTTACCCTCTTTGAACTCGTAAAACCGAAAAGAGGCACTCAGCAATCATGATGGGGGAAATGGGAAGGGAATCATTTTGTAAATAATGGCAGTTGTTTGTCGTTACCTTTGAACATGGCACTTGTCTACATAATCATGTCAGTCAATTGGGTATTTAGCTGATCTCCATGACGATCCACTTTCAGGAGTCATGTCAATCCTTTGAGTCTTTCAAAAGAATGCATTGTCCACTATCACATTGTGTGTCTGTCCTATCTAGTCATGCTGCCAAGTCATTTTGTCATGCCGCCCGATGTTCAAGGAGAATTTGAAGAAGTTTGACCTCTGCAGTCTACACAGTCTTTGTGTCAGTATCTTTGAGTCAGTCATATGGTTACTACATTCACATCATTCCAGAACTATGTTCCGAGTTTCATGTCATCGATGTGGGACTCATCATAGCCCTCCTTCGATGAGACTATTCCTGTCGACATCAGCTCATTATCCAGGAAATAGTCTTAGAAACAATGTTTAGTACCTTGAGATCTGTATGCCTTAATGACAGTTTCTCTCACTCTCAACATAGGTTCACATCATTTACCTTTGATCGATAGAATTGACTGGGTGTTCGACATCAGGACATCTATTCGCACTCAGTAGATTGTACTAAGGTACCTTGGGAATCATTAACATTAATGGTGATCTCCCTTGCACTTGTTAACAGTTCACATCATTGACCGGTAATCAAGTGGTTTCTACCATGTTTGACTTCAGATCATTGTAATCACATGGATAGAATCGTACTTTGTGGAAGACGACACGAAGACCCTGGGTATTTGTTTAAAAGTGCTCATTGCTTTTTCCCCAGGTTGCAATGGAGTTTTGTATATCCAGCATGGATGCACATTTGTATGGTCGTGGCTATGCTCAAATTTGCATTTGTATGACATAGATCTACGTTGTATGTCTAGTAGCTATGTCCAAGTTTGAGTCCTCTATCACATGGATGTACGCTATATTCTAGTAGCCATGCTTGTTTATTCCTCTCATTGATCTGCCTTGTATTGGTCTGCAGCTATGAGTTTGGTTACTTGTGTTTATGAGTCAACATGCTGATGTACCATAGATGCCTACTTGACAACATGCTCTAATCGAGCCAACATTTTCAACTATTGGCGACGACTTGTTCTCAAAGCTCTCGTTTATCGTATCCCTCTAAGAATCATGCTTTGGGGGGCATCCTGTTATACCAAAATCCAGTCACCATCATGTGATAAGACATTTGACATACCTACTTGCTCTGAATCCTAGCTTCTGGAGTGGAAACTAAATGGTTTTTCATCAATCTTTCATACAAATTCCCAGCACAACGCATGCCCCTTTATCTAGGAGCAGTACCCATGTTTGCACCGCTGTTAACACCCAAAAAAGGTTCACTACCTCATATACCCCATTACATGGCTCATTTGTCCATTTTCCTACCATATTTCCATCAAAAACCCATAAAACCATCTGAAAAGCCTCCAAAAGGCTTAAAATGCCTCCAAAAGGCCATAAAACCCTCTTTTCCTCCAAAAAATATCCAAAATTCCTCCAAAAAGGAAAAAGTCTCCAAAAAGGAAGAAAAAATATAAAATAATGAGGAAAAGGAGGAAAAAACCCTAAACAGCTGAAACCCTAACCCTAAACCGGCACTCCACCACTATAAATAAGTGATGGAGACCCCTTATTCCAAAATCCACAATCATAAGTATCCTGCCTCTGCCAAAATTGCTCTTGAAACCCTAGCTCACCATTGAGCTACTTTCACCGTGAGAGCCCCTTTTGGTCCATTTCCACCATTGGAGAAAGAGAAGGAGCAGCTGGAGCTCGGAGCAACCTCTCGGATCGGCGCAACGGGCTTCACCAACCTCCACATTGGAGGTCAGATCAATAAAATTCATTATTTACCTTTTACTTTTTTGCTTCATGAACATGTTTAGATTAATTTTCATTACTGTTTAGCATCCTTTATTTCATATATTATTGAACTGCTACTAAGGAATCCATTGTCCTTAGTAGGTGCTCATTCGCACAAGCTAGGGGTAAAACCCTAGCAACAGTTTTGGCGACTCTGCTGGTTTTTTAATTTATTTTATTTTCTGTTTTGTCCTATCGGCTGTCATTTTCGGCCGCTGTAAACCACTGTTTTTTGTTTCACAGTCGCGTTCCGACCGCGTCTTTCTAGCCCTTAGCTGCGACCCGACCGCGCCTTTCCAGCTTTAACCCGCGACCTGAGCGCGCATGTTTCATCCAAACCCGCGGTCTGCCCGCGTCTTTTCTCCAGAAACCCACGACCTGAGCGTTCCTGTTTCTTCCAAACCCGCGGTCCGCCTGCGTCTGTTCTACAGAAACCCGCGACCTGAGTGCGCCTGTTTCTTCCAAACCCGTGGTCCGCCCACGTCTTTTCTCCAGAAACCCGCGACCTGAGCGCGCCTATTTTTTCCAAACCCACGGTCCGCCCGCGTCTTTTCTCCAGAAACCCGCGACCTGAGCACGCCTGTTTCGTCCAAACCCGCGGTCCGACCGCCGATCCGATCCGACTTTTGCACTTGTTCCTGCTTTTGAACCCAGCCCCTTTGCTGCCATATTTTCTGCACCTGCACAGCCATCTTTCCTACCTACAGTCCTACATCCTTTTTCTGCACCATTATTCCTGTTACAGCATTGTTTTTAAAAAATTTCAGCATTGTATATTTCAGATAATTTTGCATGGTAAAATTTTTCTTTCAGTATTATTGATATTTAGGAAGTTGCCCTGGCACTTCTCTTCTGGGTTCATAACCTCACAAGCACACAATCTGTCACCTAAATCAAGTGAGACTTAAAAAATACTTAACTCAACCAACGTTCTAACCCCACTTGGGGAACACAAAATAATTTTTGTAGTTAGGTAGGACCGGGGGGATAGGCTTCCAAAAACACCCCTCGGTTACTTACACTTGAGACATAGTTGTTGTCCATTAGGGAACCAAAATCCCCTAGTATTTTTTGACACGGTCACAACCGGTTTATCAGAGGGCCTCTCCCTTAGGAGGGTTGAAGTCGTGAGATTGGTTCCGGAGGTCTGAGTGGAATACCAAACTCCATTCAGTAACTGAAGGGCTACCTTTCGCAGTTCTCGGGATATCCCTGTATAGGGGTATTGAGGTAAAAGGACCAAGAGACAGATTTACCTTTCTGGACGTGTCATGAACGGGGTATCTTAGTTGCCATTCTTCTAGGATTTGACTACCCGGTGTCCCTCCCGGTAGGGGGATACCTTAGCCACTTGGCTTTCCTACTCGTATTTTCTGACTTGGATTTCATCACCTTGCAGAGGATATGTCTAGTTGAGTCATAATACTTCTAGTTAGGTGTTTGCATGCTCCCTTACCTCCTTTTGGTCTAGTGAGTCCACCGTTTTTTATTTTTAGGCAACCTGCTGTTTTTTGGTATTCTGACCATTTCTGTTGACACTCCGCCTATTGTAGCATGCAGTTACAGTGGGTGTTTTGAGTTGGTTGTTGGCCTGAGCGCCCTATTTTTTGAGCTCTCCTTCTGCACACTCGGTTGCATTAGAGTTTTTGAGCTGATTTGTAGTTACCTCAACCCACAGATATTTGAATCCATTTGTCACCATTGATTCCCTGAGACATTCGCGGCGCCTCAGAGGTGAGCCCCCACAGCACGGTTCACTTGACACCACCCATCATCGACACAGGTCATCATCCCTTGATAGCACTCATCATAGATCTCAAGCCTTGTCACTTGACTCCACTCGTCAGTGGCATAGAACTCCGTCACCAGATACTGACGCCCCTTATTTTACCTCCGATTCTGAGCCAGACTCCGAGAACCCCCTTTACACTGCCCCTACTAGCCCCATGGCTGGCGTGACTCCCACTCCCATCTTGGTAGGGACCGTTGGTGGCACATCCACCATGACACCAGTTACCACACCTACTTTGGGTATTCCCTCCACGGGGGTCCCCTCTACTTTTCCCCTCACAACACCAATTCCCACAGCGGGAATACCTATCCCCACTCCATTAGTGACCCATACTACCCATGGTGGTGCAGGACCATCTTATACCACCTTAGTTCCCCCACTTGGGGGCAACCTCCCTCACATGACCCCTCCACTTGGGGGCATCGGCCCCAACTTGATCCAACCCACTACCGTGTCACATCCTTCGTCCAGTTTTCCATTCATGGCTAGCCTCAACCTGCCTAACCTAGCCAGATTAACCAACGACCCCATCCGACACGACCCTGCGTGGCCTCACATGCCCACCAAGCTCCCCTCTGACATCCCTAAGTTCGAGGGAAAGGCAGGTGAGGACCCACATAACCATATCATGTCCTTCCATCTATGGTGTTCCTCCAACTCCATAGTAGACGACTCTATTTGCCTCCGTTTATTACAGCGCACTTTCACTGGCTCTGCTGCCAAGTGGTATATCGAAAAACCCCATGGAACCCATACCACCTTTACTTCCCTTGCCTCGACCTTTCTGCAGTTCTTCCAGTTACCTGTCCGTTATGACGCAGGCGTTGAGATCCTACTATCATGCAGACAAAACACGGCTACCCACATCACGGACCACATTCATGAATGGTGTCGACGCCGTAGTTTATGCAAGATCAAGTTAGACGACCGGATCTTCCTATATTGGTTCCTCAAATCCCTCCTTCCCATCATTGCTAAGGATGTGGCATCCGAAAGACCCCAGTCTGAAGAAGAGGCTATCCTTAAAGCCCAATAGTTCGATCTCATTTACGCCCAGTCAGGTTATCTCTATACCATTATACCTGACGCCCCTCATGACAATTCCTCCCAGCACGATGTGCCGGGGGCATCCCACGCTGCCGACGGCATCATTGGCCGCGTCTCTTTGCAACCTCAACCATTTTCCATAGCCCGTCCTACCCCTGGCGCCGACCCTTCGCGGGCTACCTCACAGTCTGGAGCAAACAACCCATATGCTCCCATGACACATCACCACCATACCCATGGACCCTCATGTCCACCACAGTGTTTCGGTCATGCGACTCCTGCTCACACCCCCCCTGTCGCACCTCAGCCCTACTATCACCAGCAGGCTGCACCAACCCCTGCGGCACACCCATAACCCGCTCCACAGCACTATCAGCAACCCCCCCAGGTTGCTGCACCTACGCAGCCTCCACCTCCATATCATCCACCGCAGCCTGCTCCAGCCCACATGCAACCTTAGAATCCACCTGCTGTCCAAGGGCAAGTTTATGCTCAACAAAACCCGCAGCAAAACCAGAAAAACCAACGCAACCAGGGCCAACAAAACCACGGCAGAGGCTGAAATCGTGGGAACAACCAACCGACCGAGCAAGCTAGTCAACACCCTAATCCCCTCGCTAGTAATAATGCATCCCCTGCTAACCAAAACCCTGATCTCCTGCCCAAGCAGGCTAAAAACCCCAATTTGCGCACAAACTATCCTTGTTTTGTTTGCGGGGTCTATGGCCACTACAAACATTTTTGTCCACATATGGAGCGATTTCGGAAACTTTTGGCTGCGGATGTACACCGCCAAGGGTAGGCGGCTCCTCAAGCACCACCCAACCCGCCACAACCTCAGCAGCCACCTTTGGTGCTGCAAAACCCCTTACCAACCCAAGGCATAGTGAACACGCAACCATATGGCTCCACCTCTGAAGCCATATGTACCCTGTCCCATAATACGCGAACTCCTACTAATCAACCACCCTTGTTGCCTAAACCTCCTTTGGTACCTAGTCACATTAGTGGTACACCCATCCATACCATTCCTTTCCTCTTTCCTCCCTCAAGAATAGTTAGCGCCCCGGTCATGGCTACCCTCAGCCTCCCTGGGTTAACCTTAGGATTACCCATTTGGTATCTTTCGCCTCCCGTTCCCCCGCTGACACCATATGTCATCCTGCAACCGGTGCAACCCATTGTCACTACTAGTCAACCACCTCTCGGTGTTGCTACCCCGTCGTCCTTCGCGAACCCCCCTCCTCTTACCAAACCCACTGGGGGCAGAGGCCCCCAACCTTACACTACTGTCCCACCTCCTAAGACAGTAAAAAATCCCCCCGTGTTTCGTGCTCCTCCCAAATGCGCGTTGTGCGATGAGTTGGGCCATGCGACTCACCTATGTCCTCAGTTACCGGTGTTACAGGAATACATGCAACTGCTTGACGACGACCCCACTATCCCGGTTGTCCATTTAGATTCAACCCCTAAGCCTCGCGACAAATCCCTGCGCACTAACCACTCCTGTGCCCTATGCGATGTTTATGGGCATTAATCCCATCACTATCCCGATCTCCTCAAGTACAGAGCAGCTCTCTTTGAGATGAACAATCTGGATCTTGAGACGGCACCCCTCACCATTGAGGAAATCCATTCCCCGGTCTCTTCCTCTTCCGAAGAGGTTAATACCATATATATGATCTCTTCCATCACTACTCCCTCATCAACTGACTTGATGACACAAACATTCCATACTGATGAGGAGATTCTTAAGGCTCTCACTGCCCCAGATTATCCCTGGGATGACATGCACCATCGTTCCTACTTCCTCCCAGATGAACCCTCCTCTAACACTGCTCCTCAATTTGCAATTGAATCCAAAGACTTCCTTCCCCCCAAGTTCGACTGGTTCAAGAACCCTATTCTTGCTCCTGACGCCTTCGAAGAGGGTAACATGGCCAACATCTCACCTGTCATCCAAATTGATATCACGGCCCCAGGAAGCACCCCCGAACTCATCACTTTAGGAGCCTCTTGCAATGAACAAGAGATTGAGGAATACAAAAAACTCTTCAGAGAATTCCGTGATGTCTTTGCCTGGTCCTATACCGAAATTCCCGGTCTTGACCCTACCATTATAGAGCACCACATCGACACATGGCCTGATGTACCCCCCGTTCGTCAGAAACAGCGTCCCACTTACTATTTATAGCCCGTTGACCTTTTTCTTGTTTTGGCCATTCTGAACCCATACGGAGTCCATTCTCCGAACCATTTCCACCATTGGAATCAGCACGACGAGACCGTCACGATGGTCACCTCGTTGCATTATTTTTTCGACGTCATTTTTTGCCCATTTTTTCGATACCAATAAGCACCTCGGTTTGCGTGCCACTTCATCCACTCTCCATTTTTAACACTTTTTATATCGCCGGATTCATTTTTTTGAGCTTGTGATGATGCTTGAGATCATTTCTCGCTCTCACTTGGTACAATTTCAACAGTGCGTCCCTACACCTTGCCGCATCAATTTGCGTGCCACATCGACTGTCGTCAGATTATTTCACACTTTTTACATGAGCCATCCACTCCTGTCATAATGCAAATGTTTTGTTATTTTTCCACCATTCATTTACCCCGCAAGGAGGCCCACCAGTGTTCCCCGCCACCCTCAGTCCTGGTCATAATAAATATTCCTTGATTGAACACTCCCTCCTTGCCTGACCATTTGTTCAGAGTCTTCTTATTTTCTTTCAGACTCCTTAAAATTGAAAGCAACCACGAGCATGTACTGTCGTGGGCTCGTAAAAATCCACACGACAGTACCATTCCATCATTTCAAAGTCTTCTTATTTGCTTTCAGACTCCTTAAAATTGAAAGCAACCACGAGCATGTACTGTCGTGGGCTCGTAAAATCCACACGACAGTATCATTCCATTACTTCAGAGTCTTCTTATTTTCTTTCAGACTCCTTAAAATTGAAAGCAACCACGAGCATGAACTGTCCTGGGCTCGTAAAATCCACATGACAGTACCATTTTATATCCACACTTCTTCTAAGTTCCCTAACCCATGAAGAAGTCCCCCCGTGCCTCTTGGCGCTATGATCGATCCTCTCGGAAGCACCACCACTAAGGTCGGCTTTGTTCAGAGTATTCTGCAGTCTCCTACCATTTCACCACAGCTTGAGTCTCCCTCAGCCCATTCACCCTCAGATCCCATACAGCTATGATCCCTTTACCACCAATCAGTTTCATGTGGTGCCTGATCATCCCCGCTATCATACTCTGAACAAAGGAAGTTTGAGTCCACCCACTCTACTTGCCCAGTTATTTACCCCAGTTTATCAACCCTGCCATTAGTACTATCACATTTCGTTTTTGCACCTCGCACTCCTGTCAAGGAAACATCATTGCCTTGATAGTTGCAGGTCTCCCTCTGTCGACGACAGCCCCTCTATTCCAGAGGATAGACCTAGAGGCCCCTGCGCCTTGGACCCATCACCATCTGTGGTGAGTGCCTACGGACCATTTTGGGAGGAGTCATCATTGCCTCTCCAAATAGTTGTTTCTCACATGCTCGACTTCAGCACCTTAATCACATCGTTGAGAATCGCGCAGGATGTATATCCTTTCCATTATGTGTCGAAGACCCCGAATCTCCTCCGACTCTAGCACATTCGTAAGTCACTTTGGAATGACCAGTTATATGTTTCCGTGGATGTTCGGGTTGCGTTGGAGATTGTATTCGGAAGCCATCTAGTTCCATGCTTCCTTGAGTACCTAGTTCATTTCCAGATCAGTGTACCATTGCAAGTATGACCATTGTCACTTTGATCCAGCAGCTCATTAGTTCCTTTGGAACCCCATTCAGTAGCATTGCTGTCATTCCAGTGCATCAGTTGTTCAGCTTAGACATGGTCAGCCCAGCAGTATGTTCCATATTTGTGTCCCTTCTGGACTCTTATGATATACACAGTGGATTTCTATGTATCCTACAGGTCCCCCTTTTCGGGCCTCACAGTTATTTTTATGTATATTGATACGAGCATGGGTATGCCTGCCTCGTCCAGATGATCAGATGATTCCTCATCCATTATTGAGGTTATGTACTTTTCATTCCTTGCAGTTGGTTCGAGATCGATGTTCCGGGCTTCAGTTGGTTCCTTCTCTTCTCCACACCCCAGGAAAAACAAATATGACCTATGATGTCCATCGGCCATACGATGAGCTCCTGCCCTCGCACATCAGGGGGCAATATGTTAACACCCAAAAAAGGTTCACTACCTCATATACCCCATTACATGGCTCATTTGTCCATTTTCCTACCATATTTCCATCAAAAACCCATAAAACCATCTGAAAAGCCTCCAAAAGGCTTAAAATGCGTCCGAAAGGCCATAACACCCTCTTTTCCTCCAAAAAATATCCAAAATTCCTCCAAAAAGGCAAAAGTATCCAAAAAGGAAGAAAAAATATAAAATAATGAGGAAAAGGAGGAAAAAACCCTAAACAGCTGAAACCCTAACCCTAAACCAGCACTTCACCACTATAAATAAGTGATGGAGACCCCTTATTCCAAAATCCACAATCACAAGTATCCTGCCTCTGCCAAAATTGCTCTTGAAACCCTAGCTCACCATTGAGCTACTTTCACCATGAGAGCCCCTTTTGGCCCATTTCCACCATTGGAGAAAGAGAAGGAGCAGCTGGAGCTCGGAGCAACCTCTCGGATCAGCGCAACGGGCTTCACCAACCTCCACATTGGAGGTCAGATCAATAAAATTCATTATTTACCTTTTACTTTTTTGCTTCATGAACATGTTTAGATTAATTTTCATTACTGTTTAGCATCTTTTATTTCATATATTATTGAACTGCTACTAAGGAATCCATTGTCCTTAGTAGGTGCTCATTCGCACAAGCTAGGGGTAAAACCCTAGTAACAACCGCACATCATCTGTTTCCCATAAGCGGTGCCACCACTTATTGTCCTTGGTCCATAAGCGGTTATTACTAGAACTACTTTGTCATTGAAGGAGAAACGTGGTACCCTGGGTAAAAAGGGAAAAAGAGAAGTTTCTCGAGGCTTCTAGATGATAAGCCTTGTGTCCTACTTTATCCCTACTGTTGTGGGTTGGTTGACCTCGAGATCCCTCATCCTAGGATCTTAGAAGCCACCTCACCCACTAATTTCTCAACCTACTCTATCCATTAAATCCTTATAAATAAGAACTCATAGCCATGGTTGAGGGGAGAACACTTGATTTATTGTTACGCTGTTGGATTGACCATTGGCCCAAGATCATTTGGAGAGAGCATAGAGAGCTAAAGTCGGAGCTTTTGGGGATGAGAAGGTTTGGTTTCAAGGAGATGCATGTAAACACTAAGGCTTGGTTGTAAACTTCTTCATATTCTTTAATGCAAGTTGATTTCTATCCCACATATGTTGTTGTTATTGTGATTTCGCATATATGTTGCTAGATTCCTTAGTAACTAGCATAGATTAGTAGATCATATTCTGGTTTCTTTGATTTGTTTCGTGTTGAGCTTGATTGCAGGTACACAGGTGGATGATCAAAGCCTTGTATTCTAGATATCTACAGAGTGTAGGGAGAGTCTTCAACCTCTAACCTCTATTTGTTCTGGATCTAAACCATTCAGACCAGTGGAACACCTTCCTGTCCGCAGGAGGTGAAATATTCCAGCTAACATCTTTCTTACCCTTCCTCCTCTACCCAGTCATCACCCTCCGGGGTATTCTGGGATACGATGAAGGGAAAGCTTGTATAGATCTAGGCACTCCACTAATATTGTTCCAAACCATTAAAAATGGATGACCTAGAAGGTAGAGGGGGTAGAGAAGGAGGGCTTCTCATGGTGCTAAGTGTCCTCCCTGTTGACGAACCTTGCATCCAGGAGGTAACCTATGGATCTATGGATGGGTTTAGTCCCATTATGTTGAGAGCCCAACACCTTCTCTTGGTTGACGAGGAATATCAGTGTGAGGTAGTCATCTAGTTAGGCCATCAAACATTTAGGGTTAATAACTGTATTTGTTCACAATTTTTTATTATTCAATGCTTGCATACACAACCACAATATGATGAATTCATAAACCATTTTGCAGCAACCAAATACTAGAAAAACAAACAAACAAATACACCATACCAAGTAATTAACCCAACTTAGTTCATGACATTGAGTGAGCCTTAAAATTTACCAATTTACACTAAGTACAACCAATTTGTGGTCTTTGAGGACATAAGTCCTTGAATGCTTCAACTGTGGGAAGTACTTGGGCTCTTCCCATAAACTCATTGTGAGGAGTACCACAGGAACCCCAAAGTAGCTGGCTGGTGAGAGGAATTGCCAAGAGAAATGGGAAACGACCCCTTCTGATTGAGTAGAAACACCTGTGAGGAAAAATCCAAGCACTGTATTTTGGCAGTCTTGGTGGCCAAGTGACCACCGACAGCCAATAGGAAGCCACTAAAACCGGGGTCCAAACATCATTCCCACCAGTTTCATACATAAAATCAAACATAATTGATCCTCCACGCTCTTCCTCATGCCTAAGAGGCGAACCACCACCATTTGGAATAATCAATCGACACTGTCGAAACTATTCTCAGTGATCTCCCACACCATTAGAAGGCCACACAGCCTCTGATTCTGATTCAGACCCATATCGGTTTGAACCAGACCTCCACACCACACCATCAAGCCCCATGGCTGGTGCAAATTCAGATCCATTTTTCGGCTTAACCTTAGCAAGTGGACCCATGTCTACACCACAACCTGTAAGCACAGTCATGCAGACTATCATTAGTCAGCTTCCACTACCCATAGTGACCAGCCAAGCTGGTCCACTGGCAACACATGGGGGCAGTGGCCCCTCCACACACACTGCCCCTCCTGCCACACAAGGGGGCAGTGGACCATCCACTTACATTGCACCTGCTGTCGTGCATGGGGGAAATGTCCCTTCCACTCACCCACACTATCCCTCCCACAACAATTGGGGGAATTGGCCCATCCACAATGGCGCCACCGCAAGTACCCCCAGCTGTGCAGATGCATTATGCACCTGCAAACCGCACCACCATCGCAGCCCCATCCCACATCAATCTGGGGTCAAATCTTCCCTTCATGGCTCATCTTAAGTTGCCTGATTTGGCTATATTAACAAATGACCCCATTCGCCATCAAGATTTTTGGCCTCCAATGCCAACTAATTTGCCATCAGAAATCCCCAAGTTTGAAGGCAAAGTAGGGGAATGTCCCCAAAACCACATAATGACATTCCATCTATGTTGCTCATCCAACAGCATCATAGATGATTCCATCAGGATGAGGCTATTCTAATGCACCCTTACAGGTGTTGTGGCCAAATGGTACATTGATCTTCCATAAGCCAAGTACTCGGACTTCAACTCCCTATCTTTCATGTTGCTACAGTATTTCCAACTCCCCATCAGATATGGTGAGGGGGTGGAGATCCTATTATCCTGCTGTCAAAGCATTTCTACTCATATAACTAACCATATCCATGAGTGGCGGTGACGCTGTAGCCTATGTAAAGTCCAACTTGATGATAGGATATTCTTGGATTGGTTCCTTAAGACCTTGCTCCCGCCCATAGAAAAATACGTCACATCTAGGCGTCCCCAATCCAAAGAAGAGGCCATATTGAAGGCCCAATAGTTTGACCTTATCTATGCTCAATCTGGATACCTGTACACCGTCATCCCAGACGCCCCCCTTCTGAGTACCTCATACTGTGATGCACCGGGGGAATCCCACGCTGCAGATGGCATCATAGGATCGGTCTCCCAATAGCCACAACCTTGACCAACACCACCTACCATTACACCACAACCAAGCAACACTGTTAATGTTGGTTACCAAAACCAATCCCTGGACTATGCAAGAATGATGTCCTAGTCCAGAGCAACAACTTCTTACACACAGCCTGGGCCACTGTAGTAGGCTCAGACCATGGCTTGGCCAACATAGCAGTATGTGGGACAAATGCCCATATTTGTGGCACCACCACCCCCACAAATCTATTATGCACCACCAGTGCAACCAGTTCAAGCCCTCACCCCTGCTCCACCTGCTCTGTTTGGACAAGTGTTTGCACAGCAAAACCGTCCCAACCAGCCTGCCCCCAACAATCAACAAGGGAAAGCTACGAATAACCGGCCCCGCAACCAAGGCAATAACCAACCATAGGGAGGCGGTGAACAACCGAACCCTCCCAACAATGTTATGGCAAACCGGCCAGCCCAAAACCCCCCACGACAGAATGCACCAAGACGCATTGCCCTGTTGCACATAAACCAACCATGCACACTCTGTGATGTTTATGGGCACTACACATTCGAGTGTCCCCTCATGGCTCGTGTGAAGCAGGCCATTCAAAATGAGGCCCAATAGGCTACCAACAATGTAAATCATGCCGAACCCAGCCTGGCACCACAAGGACCTCCCCCCATGGTGGTTCAAAACCCACTCCCTATCCAAGGGTTGGTGGCAACTGCATCCCCTCCCCAACCCAATCCCAATGCTTTGGGGGCACCTCCCATGGCCGAAACGGGTGTTCACCACCTGTTAGCCATGATGATTGAAGAGGTCAACTTGTAAACTTGACGGAATCAGTATGGTACCACTACCGAACCCGCTAACACATCAGCAGCATCAACATCCAAAATCGTCCACCTACCTCTTTAGTTACCCCCATTCCCGTGCCCCCCCATACGCAAAATTGCCAATAACACCACAGCTAGAGCTGCAGTCAGCTATAGTATCATGGATGATTTATCCCAAATGCCAACCGCCATGTCCACTCTTGAGGTACTTAAAATGTGCCCAACGTAGTGGAAAGCCTTACTAGCCGCCCTAGGGGTAGCAGACCCCTCTGACTCCAAGTTGATCACATTCAACACGGAGAATGAAGAAATGCACATGCCATCGACCATCTCCTTTCAAATCTTGGTGTCCATCCGGAATTTGGTTGTGCACTAGTGCATAGTAGATGGGGGGCATCCACGTGCATTATGTCCACCCTTGTTTGGAAGAAACTTAGATCACCAATTCTGTAACTTTCCTCCACAACCCTACGCGCTTATGATGGACATCCCACTAAAGCCCAAGGAATCCTCCCCCATGTCCCCATTACATTAGTCGGGAAGATAATGTTGATCGACATAGAGGTCATCAATGATCAACTAGACTACAACCTTCTCCTCGGGAGAATTTACATGTACGCCATGCGAGCTATCGCATCAACTGTCTTTCATCTCATGATGTTCCCCCACGAAGGGAAGATTGTGATAGTTGATCAGCTCACCTACCGTGATCCACAAGGGTTAATGGCACCTACCAACGTTATCCCTACCATCACCACCATTGATCCATAAGGGGCAACCACACACACTAATGTCATCCCTACAACCAACACTATGGTTGAAAACACACCAGCCTGCCCATTGTTGAATGTGGGCCCTGGGTTGTTTGTCGATACCTCCATGATGGCTCCTTTCCCATTAATGTCACCACCATCGACACAAAATGAAACTGTGGACTTGTGCATGGTCTCATTAAGCACCGCTACACCCAAACAACAACCGCAGCTACAGCCCCAACCACAACCACAACATCGTCCATAGCCACAACACCAACAACAGCCACAACATCACTCGCTGCAGCAGTATTATGTGCAGCCACAACCACAACCACATCCCCACATGCAACCATCAGGGATTTATTTGGGCTCATCCCCAGTCCATATGATTCCCTTCCTCTTCCCCCCACTTGGTGTCATGAGTAAGCTAGTCATGGCCACCTTAAGCCTACCCAACTTTACGTTGGGAATCTTGGTGTGGTATCTTGATCCACTAGCTCAACTAGTAATGCCCCTTGTTGTCTTAACCCCAGTGCAACCCATCGCAGTCAAGTCTCACCCTCCACCTGCTCTGCAAAATCCAATAGCCGCACCCGCACCCGCCCCGCCCCACCCCACCCGAAAAGGGCTAGAGGCAAGAATGCTAAAACCACCGCAGAACAATGACAAGTCCCACCTTGTGTTGTTTGTGAACAATAGGGCCATCCAACTCAGAATTTCCCTGAAATCCTAGTGATCTATGTGCATTTGGATGCCATGGATACAAATGAAAACATCCCCGTGGTTGAACTCCCAACCGCGCCGATAGTTAGGAACAAGGCATTGAGGACAAACAATGCTTGCGCCCTTTGAGGCTTGTATGGACATTACTCCCACCATTGCCAATACCTGCCCAAATTTTGAATGGATCTCACTGAACTCCATCAACATTCCCTTCAGCCTGATATCACCTTGATCAAAGAAGTTCACCCACCAACTCCTTCATCAGACACCATGTCCATTTACATGACGTCTAGTTCCACCAACCCACTCATCTCCTCCTCCACCAACGGTCCATCAGACCTGTCTCTTCATTGCTTCAGCAACGATGAGGAGATACCTGAAGCTCTGACTGCCCTGGAATACCCATGGGACGACATGCACCATCACTCGTTCTTCCTCCCTGAAGAGCTTGTGTTGCAATCTGACCAGTTTTCCATGGAGACCAAAGATTTCATCCATGGGAAGGTCGACTGGTTTAAGAACCCCATCCCAACACCTGATACCTTTGAAGAAGGGAATATGGCGAACATTTCGCCAACCATTAAAGTCAACATCTCAACCAATTCTGAGATTGTTGAAGAAATCATGTTGGGGAATCTTGCTCCCTGGAAGAGGTCGGTGCCTACAAAGCTCTCTTCCAAGAATTCTGCGACATATTCACCCGGTCTTACACCGAAATGCCTGGCTTAGATCCATCCATCATGGAACACCACATCGACACATGGCCTGAGGTGGCTCCTGTGTGCCAAAAGCAATGGCCCATCCATCCATCCAAAGTGGCTATGGTTAAAGCCGAGATAGAGAAGCTGCCCACAGTTGGCTTCATTTATCCCATTGCATACACCACTTGGGTTTCTAATCCTATTCCCATGAATAAAAATAGGGTACCATTTGCGTTTACACAGAATTCCATGACCTTAATGGGGAATGTCCCAAAGACAACTTCCCCACACCTTTCATTGACCAGATCATTCATGCATGTGCTAGACATGAGGCCTTTTCCTTCATGGATGATTTTTCTGGATATAACCAAATCCAAATCCAGAAAGAAGACCGTTATAAGACAGAATTCACAACCCCATGGGGCACATTCGCTTATTGAGTCATGCCCTTTGGCCTGAAAAACACTGGACCCACCTTCCAGTGCACCATGACATATTGTTTCCATGATTTAATTCACATCATCCTGGTCTACCTAGATGATCTTACTGCTCAATCAATAAAACAATCACAAAATATAGACAACTTGCAACAAGTATTTTTACGTTGCTGCAAGTACAAAATTCGCCTCAATCCCCTCAAGTGCATTTTTTGTGTCCCAGCAAGCTGTGTACTCGGATTCATCATATCTCACAAAGGGATAATGGTATATCCCCTCAAAGTTTAGGCTATCCTTAATCTTCCTTCCCAAAAAAATCGGCACCAACTACAGAGCCTCCAAGGCAAGGCCAACTTCCTTTGTCGCTTTGTACCAGAGTACGCAACAAAATCTTACAGATTCATTCACCTGCTTTGCACAAAAATCCCCTTTTTTTGGGATTAGCAAGCACAAGAATCATTTGATGCACTCAAACAAGCCCTAGATTCTACACCATTACTTTCAGCACCCGATTTCACCCAGGACTTCATTCTCTATGTGTCGGCCTCAGACAATGCCATTGCGGGAGTCTTGGTCCAAGAAGACGATGCTCGCAATTGGCATGTGATTTACTACATTAGTCAGAAACTAACAGGACCCCCACTACGATATTCACCCGAGGAGAAATTGGCCCTTTCCATCATCTTTTCGGCCCAGAATTTGCACCACTACATCATCACAAACCATACACGTGTAGTGGCAGATTCAAACCCCATGCGATACCTCTTAAGTCGTCGCCTTCTACAAGGTCGAGCAGCTAAGTGGGTAGTCATCCTCCAAGAGTTTGACCTAGAGTTTGTGTCTCCAAAAAGCACAAAGGCATTCACGTTGGCCACCCTCATGACCGATATGCCCCCATTAACCGCATCACCACCCCCCAAGCATGATCTCTCTAATGATTTCCTATTCGTCATATCCATGGACGACCCATGGTATGGGGACATCCTTCTTTATTTACGAACACAGAAGTTCGTAGTGCGCTTAAACCGTTAGGATAGGCGACGCATCTGACATCAAGCCATTCACCACTTACTGATTGGAGATGTTCTGTATTGTTGAGGCATTGATACCATCCTACATTGTTGCCTCACCCGTGATGAGACGAAACCATCCTCAATGACTGTCATAGTGGAGCATGCGGTGGCCACCTTTTAGGCCTGTCAACCACCCAAAAAATTCTATGCACCAAATATTTCTGGTCCTCCATCTTTGCCAATTGCATAGAGGCAGTCAAGCATTGCCACAACTGTCAGCTCTTTGCCCCAAAGGCAAGAATCCCCCCTGCACCATTACACCCTGTTACCACCTAAGTTGTACTTAGTGGTTTTTTTTATCAAGTGAGCCTAGTGAACTGGACAAGGATAACTTGTTCGGACTTCAAAAAACCTTCAGTATTGCTTCTGGGAAGCTTTGTTGTACTATATCACATGTTCATACCCCATGGGGGAATTGTAATAAATGTTCTAGCATGATAGTTTTTGTAAAACACTCGGTCTCTTAGACTTTATTTGTCAATCCGATCAGCCTAGGGTGTTTTTTCCCTTGGTTATTATTGGTTGTTGAATAAAAGACTGATAGTTTTGAGTTTTTCACTCCATACCTCCAAAGTTGGGGTGGTTGGCTTGGAATTTAGGCCTATTGAGGTTATTAGAGTCTATGTGTCAATGTATAAGCATGCTAGACATCATGTTCGAGTCATATGAACATGTCTAAGTCCCCCTAGGTTTTTCCAATTTTCCAATTTTTTAGTTTTTTCAGTGTTTTTTTATTAAAAATTTAATTTTTCCAAAACTTAGGCTATTTTTTAATAGTTTAATTGAAAAAATTGATTTTGTAATAAAAGTGGGCCAAATAATCAGTTTCAGTCATGTAGGTGCTCATTTTCAAGCTAAGAGCACCATGTAAACCCATGGATCCACTATTTCCTAGTTTTGAGTGATTTTCCATCACTCAGGTCAGAAAGCCCCAAAATTCAATTATTGATTATTTTAATTAATAAATTGATGAATAATGGAGTAAATCCAAAATCCAAAATCAGTGGATTCTCAGCCGATTTGAATGAAATCAGTCAAATCTGAAGTAGATTGACTAGATCTGACAAATCGTTGACTGAAGGAGGTGATCAAATCAGATCCAGAGTTGATCTTCAAAATCCTTTATGGGGAATTTCGCCCTCCCTCTCTCCTCAACATGTTTTGGCTCATCTGGATGAGTTTTGGTGGATGCTTCAGTCAACAGGTTGAGGTGTCAGTTAGATCATCTCTCTGATTGAAAATTGCACTCAGTGAGACTCAGATCTGGCTCAGTTAGACACATATCAGGCATTGATGGACTCTCCATCAACAAATTTGGTCTATCTCCTTGGGATTTGCGCCCCTCTGGGCTGGATCTCCTAGTTTTTGTATATATCCAAGCACAACATCCTCTTCCAAGCTAGTGAGAACTGGGATTGAGGTGCTGCTGCTATTGTACTATTGTAATTCTTCATTTGAAATAAATAAAAGCTTTGGAGGCTAGACGGTGTTGTGCCATTACATGTGTGGATGATTATTGCCATTATTTTACTGAGGTAACATGTATCTGTATTCATTTTTTGCTAATTGCTTGTAGATCCGTTGTTAAGATTGATAATAGGATTATTATAATTTTGATAGGAAAGGTGCTTTTCAATAAGTTTATTTACCATCTCCTT